>JAQZBX010017031.1:0-19286 GCA_029593785.1 Cabassous unicinctus
AAAGCAAACAGAAGGAAAGAAATAATGAAGATTAGAGCAGAAATAAGTGAAATTGAGAATAAAAAAAAACAACAGAGAGAATTAACAAAACCAAAAGCTGGATCTTTGAGACTAGCAATAAAATTGACAAACTCTTACCTAGACTAACAAAGAAAAAAAGAGAGAAGATGCAAATAAATAAAATCAGAAATGAAAGAGGAGACATCATCACTGACCCCACAGAAATAAAAAAGCTCATAAGAGGATACTATGAACAACTGTATGGCAATAAATTAGACAACTTAGATGAAATGGACAAATTCCTAAAAACACACAAACAACCTATACTGACTTCAGAAGAAATTGAAGACCTCAATAGAGCAATCACAAGTAAAGAGAGTGAATCAGTCATCAAAACCTCCCAACAAAGAAAAGCCCAGGACCAGATGGGTTCATAGGTGAATTCTACCAAGCGTTCCAAAAAGAAATAATGTCAATCCTGCCCAAAGTCTTCCAAAAAATTGAAGAGGAGGAAAAATTACATGACTTATTCTATGAAGACAACATCACCCTAATACCAAAGCCAGATAAAGATGCTACAAGAAAAGAAAGTTACAAACCAATCTCTCTAATGGATTTAGAAGAAAAGTCATCAACAAAATACTGGCAAATAGAATCCAACAATACATTAAACCAATTATACACCATGATCACGTTTATTTTATCCCAGGTATGCAGGTATGCAAGAAAATAAATTAATGTAATACATCACATTAACAAATTGAAGGAGAAAAATCACATGACCATCTCTATTGATGCAGAAAAGGCATTTGACGAAATCCAGCATCCTTTATTGATAAAAACACTTCAAAAGATAGGAATAGAAGGAAACTTCTTCAACATGATTGTCTTAGTTTGCCACAGGGCTGCTGATACAAAGTACCAGAAATGGATTGGCTTCTATAATGGGGATATTATTATGGGGAAATCTTACAGCTCCAAGGCTGTGAAATGTCCAAATCAAGGCATCAGTAGAGATGCTTTCTCACCAAAGTCAGCTACTGGTGATCCTTGGGTAGGCCACATGGTGAGCAAGATGGTGGCTGATCTTTGTTGAGGTCCCTACCTTCCCCTCAGGAATCACGGTCTCATGGAGCCCTGCTGTGGGTGACCAGGCATAGGGCTTGTCTCTTTTCAGGCCTACTCTTTCAGTCTCAGCTGTCCACTTTCTTCCTGAGTTCAGCTGTGGGTATATGACTCGGCTTATCTCCTCAGCCTTAAGCTGCCCTGTGGGCCCAGCCTCTCAGGGGCCTCTTTCTGTGCTTCTATGCTTTGCTGATTCCAGACACTGGGACCTCTCTCAGCCTCTCTGGGCTTCTCTATTTCCCTGCAGTCCTGTCTCTCATATGGAAGAATCAATATGGCAGCTTCCTTTTTCTGTGTGGGTCTTTCTCTGTGTATCCCTTTACATAAAGCTCCAATAAGAGGGTGGAGACCCAACTTGAGTCATGCTTCACTGACATAGTCCAATCAAAAGGGTTCTACACCCACAGGAATGGATTAGTTAAAAAAAATAATCTTTCTCTTTTTTGGGGATTCATAAAAGAACTTCAGATTGTCACAATGATAATGAGCATATATGAAAAACCAACAGCTAAGATCACACTCAATGGTGAAAGACTGAAAGCTTTCCCTTTAAGATTTGGAACAAGACAAGGATGCCCACTATTGCCACTCTTATTCACATTGTGTTAGAAGTTCTTGCTAGAGCAGTTAGGCAAGAAAAAGAAATAAAACATACCCAAATTGGAAAGGAAGAAGTCAAACTTTCACTATTAGCAGACAATGAGATCCCTTATATAGAAAGTCCCATAAAATCTACAGCAAAGCTACTAAAGCTAATAAACAAGTTCATCAAAGTGGCAGGATATAAGATCAGTATGTAAAAACCAGTAGTATTTCTATATACTAGTAATTAGCAAACTGAGGAAGAAATCAAGAAAAATCCCATTTACAATAGCAACTGAAAGAATCAAATATCTAGGAATGAATTTAACTAAGGATGTTAAGGAATTGTACACAGAAAACTAGACAACAATGCTAAAAGAAATTGAAGCAGACCTAAATAAATGGAAGGACACTCTGTGTTCATGGATTGAAAAACTAAATATTGTTAAGATGTCAATTCTACCCAAATTGATTTACTGATTCAACAAAATTCCAATAAAAATTCCATCAACCTTTTTTGCAGAAATGGAAAAGCCAATTACCAAATTTATTTAAAGGTATGGGGCCCCAAATAGCTAAAAAATAAAAATAAAAAACTTGAAAAAGAAGAACAAAGTTGGAGGACTCATACTACCTTACACTAAAGCATATTACAAAGCTACAGTGGTCAAAACAGCATGGTATTTACACAAGGATAGATATATGGAGTAATGGAATTAAATTCAGAGTTCAGAAATAGACCTGCACATCTATAGCCAACTGATATTTGACAAAGCTGTCAAGTCCACTCAACTGGGACAGAATAGTCTCTTTAACAAATGGCACTAGGAGAACTGTATATCCATATCCAAAAGAATGAAAGAGGACCCATATCTCACACCCTATACAAAAATCAAATCAAGATGGATCAAAGACCTAAATATAAGAACTAGAACCATAAAACCCTTAGGAAAAAATGTTGGGAAGCATCTTCAAGATCCTGTGGTAGGCAACAGTTTTCATAAACTTTATAGCCAAACCCTGAGCAATGAAATGAAAAATAGATAAATGGGACCTCCTCAAAATTAAAAACTTTTGTGCTTGAAAGGAGTTTGTCAAGAAAGTGAAAAGGCAACCTACTCAATGAGAGAAAATATTTGGAAACCACATATCCAATAGGGTTCTAATATTCAGCATATATAAAGCGATCTGCAACTCAACAAAAAAGACAACAACCTAATTAAAAAATGGGCAAAGGACTTGAATAGACATTTTTCCAAAGAGGAAATACAAATGGCTAAAAAGCACATGAAAAGATGTTCAACATCACTAGCCACTAGAGAAATGTAAATCAAAACCACAATGAGTTATCATTTTACACCTACTAGACTGGCCACTATTACAAAAACAGAAAACTACAAGCATTGGCGAGGATATTGAGAAATAAGAACACTCATTCACTGTTGGTGGTAATGTAGAATGGTGCAGCCACTGTGGAAGACAGTGTGGTGGTTCCTCAAGAAACTAAATACAGAATTGTCATTTGATCCAGCAATCCTGTTACTAGGTATATAATACAGCCAGAAGAACTGAAAGCAGGGACACAAACAGATATATGCACACCCATGTTCATAGAATGATATTTACAATTGCCGAAAGATGGAAGCAACCCAAATGGCCATCAAGAGATGAATGGATAAACAAAATATGGTGTATACATATGATGGAATATCATTCAGCTGTAAGAAGGAATGATATACTAATGCATGCAACAACATGGATGACCTCAAGGACCTTATGTTGAGTGAAATAACCCAGGCACAAAAGAACAAATACTGTATGATCTCATGAATATGAACTAATTATTATAAGCAAACTCATAAAGGTAGAATCTAGAAGATAGGTTACCAGGAAATAGAATGGGGGTAGAGAAGGGGAGCTGATGCTTAAACTGTGCAGAATATATAATTAGGTTGACTGTAGTGGTTTAGGGGTGGACAGAGGTGATGGTAGCATAATAATGTGAGTGTAGTTGGCAATGCTGAGGTGTGTATGTATGCTTGAAGGGGGAGGTTTTTAGTCACATACGTTACTAGAAGAAAAGCCAGAGGATAAACCATGGGATTATATAACACAGTGAACACTATTGTGGACAAGGATTATGGGTAATAATACAATTATAAGAATGGTCTTTCAGGATCTAAAACAAAATACGTCACTAGTACAGGGTGTTAATAAAAAGGTGGTATATGGGCGGAAATGTACCTAGGGCAAAATATGGACTATAGTAAACAACAACATTTTAACATTTTTGCATTAATTGTAACAAAGCTACCACCCCAATGTTAAGTGTCAACAATAGAGGGGTATGGGAATGTTGCATACTTTATTGTTAGAAAAATGTTTTATGTTACAGAAACAACCTAATTTCCCTGTACGTTATACTGTTTTACATGGTCAGGTGTCTAGACAGACAGGACCTTTTAAACAGTTTGAATGTTATATCGTTACATACTTCTATGGGATATAAATGTATCCTTGTTGCCATAGGTATGTTTTCTGGATAGATAGAGACCTAAACAGTACCTGAAAAAATATTAAACTTCCTTCCTGGGAAAGTCCTGCTACTTTCCCAAATAAGATGGCCAAAACTATGGAATATATAAACCTTGCCTAAGAAAGGAAAACAGGCTAATTAGCCAAGCCCTCAACCTTAATGATTGTACTTATAAACCTTATTCCTGTAATAATGAAACTAAACCTAATTATAATTAATGCCTAAGAGTTGCCTCCTGAAAACCTACTTGTTATTCAAATGTAGCTTCTCTTTTAGCCAAACTCTGCAAATAAGCTCACTACATTCCCCCCAATGTGGGACATGACTCCTACGGATGAACCTCCCTGGCACTGAGGGATTATTACTAAGTGTTAATCACTGATACATTTGAAGAAACACCTTGATCAAAAGGGGGGATATTAAATAAAATAGAGGTTTCATGGCTAAGAGATTTCAAAGTGAGTCAGGATGTCATTCTGGAAGTAATGCTTATGCAGGTCTCCAACAGACTTCACAAAATGCCACAGTAAACAAAGCCACAAACAAGTGCTCCTGAGGGCCCTAGGGACATCTGGACACCATAGGCAAGCCACACGGCCACACAAAATCAACACCTTGCTCGGAGAGCTCTGTTATATTTACCCAATATAATATAGTTACACTCATTTGTAGGTCACCTAATCATGATTCTTCTACTTCTTTTATTTGAACCTATACTTTTCAATAAACTTGTTAAGTATACTTCTCATGGACTCAAAGCATTCGGATTCATCCTATGCTGATTGAGCCTTAAAACCCAGCAGATATGTGGCCAATTTCTATTCTCCATTCTTTGGACATGCCCTGGACAACAAACAAAACAATGGAGATGGACCAGCCCCAACCCAAAACTGAGGAGTGTTTTCAACTGCAAGCAATACAATTCAATTCCTCTGCCCCATAATAACTACATCCCTTCCAAGCCTGAAGCAGTCAGAGTGGTCATTGTCCCAAATCCCTCATGATTGAGGAATGAACAATAATAAGGGGGGAATGTAACTGCTGATGAAAACAGATTTACTGTTATTGTAGTTTTTATCTTGTGTTAGCTGACTAACTTGTAACATTGATATAAAAATTTAAAAAGCTAAAGGAAATTAGAAGATAATTTTAATTGAATGAAAATGAAAACACAGCATATCAGAATTGGGCGGATGCCAGAGAATGGGAAAAGGAGAAAAGAAGAAACGTCTCAAATCAATGACTTCAGCTTCTACCCAATGAAAGTAGAAAGAGAATAGAAAATTAAACCCCAAATAAGCAGAAGAAATGAAATAATAAAAATCAAAGTAGAAATCAATGACACAGAAGAAAGGAAAACAATAAATAAATCAAGAAAACCAAAAGATGATTCCTTGAGATGATCAATTAAATTGATAAACCTCTGCCCACAATGATCAAGAAAAAAAGAGAGGAAAAAAACTACCAATATGAGAACTGAGAGAGATGATATCACTACAGATTCCATATATTCTACAAGGACAATAAGATAATATTATGAATAAATTTATGCCTATAAATTCTACAACATAAATGATGTAGCAGTTTGATATTATTTATGAATTCCAAAAGAAGATATTGATTATGTTTTTAAGTTGGTCTGTTCCTCTGGGCATGATGCCCTTTGATTGTATTAAATTCAAGGGTTTTATGTTTACTTGATTAAATCAAAATTAGGGCTTTGATTCAACTACATCATTAGAGTAACTCAGTTTGAGTCTCCGCCCTCTTTGTGGGCTATATCAATGAATACTCAATCAAGGAGAAATAATTTAATATTTTATCAATAACATTGACATCCATGAAATTCAAACACATGAGACAATGTCTAACAGATAATAAATTAGCTATTATTATAGCTTGATATTGTTTTGTTGACTGTGAAATTGCTAAGCACTGTGGAATAGAGATAACAAATACATAGACACTATTCTTAATGGGCTTACATTCTAGTAGTGGAGATAGTCAAACAACTAGATAAAATGACAATGTGATGTGAAAAGTTCAGCACAGAAAGAAAATAGAGAAGGAAGTGGTTAAAAATATGACAGCATTCGGGACAGTAGTACAAAGTACCTTGTATTGTGTCAAGCTTATAGTAAATCTTAGTTGCCTCC
This sequence comes from Cabassous unicinctus, assembly GCA_029593785.1. Lineage (NCBI taxonomy): Eukaryota > Metazoa > Chordata > Mammalia > Cingulata > Chlamyphoridae > Cabassous > Cabassous unicinctus. The sequence continues at coordinate 6,400 of JAQZBX010017031.1, forward strand.
CATTCAGTGGATTATGGATATTAAACTCTATAAAGGGACAATGTGAAGCAATTAATGATTATAATGTGTTTAAAACTGAATTTTAGTTCATCAATTGCAATGAATGTACCACACTAATGAAGGGATGTTGTTAATGTGGGAAAGTGTGGGAGATGTGGGGAGCGGGGCATGTGGGAATCCTTTATATTTTTTATGTAACATTTATGTAATTGAAGTATCTTTAAAAAAACAAAAATAAAAAAATGAATTTTAATTAGAAGGAATATTAATTTATATGAGTTACCATAAGAAGTTCTTAATATTATTATTTCAACATTTAAAAGATAGGAGGGAAAATTCTGGTAGCAAGTGAGAACTATTATCTTATACATCTACTGATGAGCATCATAAATTGAAATTAGTCCTAGGAACAGACAATGCACAAGAAGCATGTACTGTCAACTATGTGGTTATATTTAGCTTCTCAATATAAACCAAGGAATTATTTTTCCACTGTTTTCAATTACTCTGTGTTCCCATATATATAATTTCCTGAAAATACACATTTCCAAATGTCCTGATTTCTAAATATGCCACTGGACTAGATGACTTTTTATTGAAATTAAAAGTCCCCTGCTGATAAGAATTTAATCTAAAGAAAACAAAAGTTTAAGTCCTGGCAAATAGGAAATGCATTGAACTTTCCCAAATTTATCAGCTAATATATTTATGGTAGTTGTTAAATTTCCATCTTTCAAAGACTTTAAATATGATATGCCCAAACAAAATTATAAACCAGGTTATGTTTGTCTTCACAGACACCCTTTCTAGTGATTGAAGTCTCCTATTGAAGGGCTCTGTTTATTACAGCAGCAAACAGAGCAGCGTTGGTGTTAGGAATGGAATACTCTAGGGCTGAAGATGTGTCTAGCAGGAATAGCAGAGTTATATTCTTGGAGATGTTTTGCATCTACATCCTTTTGAGAAATTGATCCTAGATTTGAATATCTCTAGGGGAAGGTGACTTACACATATGAATTGGCAGGGAGGAAGCAGAGAATAGTGGTTAAGAATGTGGGCTCTGGAATCAGACTGCTTAAGGTGAGAATCCTGGTGTTACAACTTATTGCTGTGGAACCTTGAGAAACTTATTTAAAGTCTATGAGCCTTGGTTTTCTCATTTATAAACTTAGATGATAATAACACTTGTCTCTTAGGGTTGTTATAGGATTAAATGAATTAACATTTGTAAAGCACTTATAATAGCTTCTAAAACATACTAAGTGCTATTTAAGTAGCTTTAAAATAGATAAAGCAGTATAATGCCACTTTTGGTAAGGAGAGACTAAGTAATTACTGAACACAGCTAAAATAAACCAGAGGACATTTTTGAAAAATTCTTTTTGGAAGCACTGAAGAGCGAATCAGATAGTAATGAATTACTGGGCAAATATCTGGGTGGTAGAAGGAACTCAGAAATATGGACCTGTAATTTTAGACTTATTTTGCCCTGGGAGTATTGCTAATGTGAAAGAGGGGGCTGAGAAGTTGAGCAGTGCTTTTGACATACTTATGAACCTATAACAACAAAAATTAGATCCAAGTGCCAAAAGGAGTAGAGACACTGGTAACCTCCCCTGGCCCCAAATTTGAGATGCCCTCTTTATGTGAGAATAAAATGGATATAAACCAGTGCTCAAATGGAATACAGCCTGGATTTAAGTTATCTAGGTATACACCAAGTACTGAGGCTTTTACCAGGGTAAAGGATATTATTGATGCATAGTGTCCTCAGACACCTGGCAGAGGCAAATGAATAAATAAATCTATCTTTGAAGGAATATAGGATCATCCTAGGCTTCAAATTCTTTCTATAAACAAAATTTTCAAATAAATGACTAGCACACAATCAAAAATAACAAGTCCACAAAGAGACAATTCAATATGAATGTGAATAGACAAGAAAGAAAGCCAAAGGATTCCAGATGTTAGAATTATCAGATAAAGGCTTTAACACATTTATAATGTTTGAGGACACAAAAACCATGTTTAAAATTTCAGCAGAAAATTGGAAACTGTACAAGGTTATAGAGAAGATTTGATAAGGAACCAAATAAAAATTCTAGAATTTAAACATGCAATAATCAAAATTAAAAACTCAACTAAAGAGTTACCTAATATATAAATAATTAAATCCCTAGAAGGAAAGGAGATAGATAATTGGAACCAAGCAAGTTTTGAAGAGACATAATGGCAAAGAATTAGCAAAATTATGAAAACCAACAACCGGCAGATTTGATTAGTTCAATCACAATCAGTAAAAATGAAAATAAATTCACATCACAGTGAAACTTCATATAGAGGCAAAGACAAACAGAAAAGTCTTACAGCAGCCAGAATTGAAAGAAATGTTGCCTTCAAATGTAAACAATTATGTGGAGAGCTTTCTCCTCAACAGCAACACAAAAATCAGAAGAGAATAAAATGATAGAAAGGCAGTGGCTACCAGAGGTTCTGAGGGGAGGAAGAGGGAAGAATAGGTGTAACACGGGGGCATTTTGAGACATTCGAATTGTCCTGCATGACATTGCAATGATGGATACAGACCATTATATATTTTATCAAAACCTATAGGGAAGCAGATGTGGCTCAAGTGGTTGGGCTCCCGTTTACCATATGGGAGGCCCCGGGAATCTGGTGAAGGTAAGCTGGCCTGTGTGGTGCAGTGAGCTGACGGCTGGTGCAGCAAGATGATGCAACAAAGGGAGACAAGCAGACACAGAAAAACGCACAGCAAATGGACACAGTGAGCACAAGCAGCAAGAGGGGGTATTAATTATTAATTAATTAATTTTAAAAAAGACCCATAAAATTGTGCAGGGCGAAGTGTAAACTATAATATAAACTATAGTCCATTGTTAGCAATGCTTCAGTAAGTTTTCATCAATTGTAACAAATGTACCACACTAATGAAAGAAGTTGTTAATGTGGGAAAGTGTGGGGGGGAGGGGCTAGGCTATATGGGAATTCCATATACATATATTTTTAATCACTTTAAAAAAAAAAGATTTAATTTATTTATTTACTTTATCCATTTTAACACCATCCCCCCCGCCCCCTGTTTGCTGTTTTGTATCCATTCACTGGGCAATTCTCTGTGTCTGTTTCCTGCCATCTTGTCTCATCTTTCTCCTCCTATCTTCACCAGGATTCGATCCTGGGGACCTCCAATGTGGGAAAGAGGTGTTCTGCTACCTGTGCCACCTCAGTTCCTGGTTTTTTGGCCTGTCTCGTCTTGGCTCTCCCCTACATCTCTCTCCTGTTACATCATCATCTTGCTGCATGGCTTGGTGGGGCGTGGCATGCCTGCGTGCAGGGCCTGGAGGCACTCAAGCCTTCTATATTTTTTTATTTTACTGGGAGGTCCCAGGGATCAAACCCAGATCCCTCCATATGGCAGATGGACGCCCAACCATTTGAGCCACATCTGCCCCCTATGTTTTTTTCTCAACACATTTATTAAAATTTATTGAAGTATATCACTCATACATGAACATACATAAACAATAAGTGTATAGCAATAGTTGTGAACTTACAAAACAAACATACTTAACATAATACAGTGCTCTCATACCTCACCCTACCACCAATACCTTGCATAGTTGTGAAACATTTTTAACTAATGATTAAAGAGCATCTTCAAAATATTTTCCCCCAACCCACCCTATTATTATTATTATTTTACATCATTTATACATGAACATACATAAACAATAAGTGTATAGTAAAAGTTGTGAATTTACAAAGCAAACATTCATAACATCATACAGGGGTCCCAAACATCAACCCTCCACCAACACCTTGCATTGTCATGAAACATTAATTAAAAATTATGAAAGAATATTGTCAAAATCTTACTACTAAATATAGTCCTTATCTTACATTTGGTGTATATTCCCCCCAACCCACCCTATTATTATTTTTTAAATATATTTTTATGACAGAAGTTGTAAACTTACAAAACAATCATGCACATGTGCAGAATTCCCAAACAACACCCCTCTATCAACACACCACACCATGGTAGAACATTTGTTATAGATTATGAGATAATATCATGTGATTATTACCAGGTCCACAGTGTACATTTGGCACACATTTTCCATACTTCCCCATTATCAACACAGTACATCTTTGGTTGGCATTAATGCAAGAATACTACATTATTACTGTTAACCACAGACCATAGGTCACTCCAGTTGTATTTTTCCCATGATTCTCCACATTCCCACCACCCTGCAATACTGATGTACATCTGCTCTAGCTCACAAAGGACACTCTTGCATCTGTACCATCAACCAAAATTCTCATCCACCTCTGGGTTTACTGTGCTATTCAGTCCCTAGATTATTCTCTAGCTTTCTGTCAATTGGCATTTACATCCCTAGACTACCATTTTTAGCCACATGCCCGTTCATAAACCAGCTGCTACTCACTATAATGTGTTACCATCAACTCTGTACATTTCACACCTTTACAGTAAAGTTAATTAAAACTTCTACATATATTATATATCAGCAGTCCATGTCAGTCTTCCTCTTATCTCCTTTAAGAATCCACCACCTACCACCAGGTCTTGAAGATATTTTCCTACATTTCCTTCTAGAATCTTTATGGTTCTTGTTTTTATATTTAGGTTTTTGATTCATTTTGAGTTAATTATTGTATAAGGTGTGAGACAGGGGTCCTCTTTCCTTCTTTTGCTATGGATATCCAGTTTTCTCAGCACCATTTGTTGAATGGACTGTTCTGCCTGAGCTGGGTGGGTTTGACAGGCTAGTCAAAAATCACTTGGTCATAGATGTGAGGGTCTGTTTTTTAACCATCAATTCAGTTCCATTGATCTATGTGTCTGTCTTTATGCCAGTATCATGCTGTTTTTACCACTGTAACTAGGTAATACACCTTAAAGTCCAGAAATGAGAGTCCTCCAACTTCACTTTTCCTTTCTAAGATATTTCTGGCTATTCAGGACCTCTTACTCTTGCAAATAAATTTGATAATCATGTTTTCCATTTATTTAAAAAATGCTGGTGGAATATTTATCAGAATTGCATTGAATCTGTGTATCAATTTGAGTAGAATTGACATCTTAATGATAATTAGTCTTCCAAACCATGAGCATGGAATGTTATTCCAATTATTTAGGTCTTTTTTTTTTTTTATTTCTTTTAACAATGAGTTGTAGTTTTCTGAATACAAGTGCTTTATATCATTGGTTAAGTTTATTCCTGAATATTTAGGTTTTATCTGTCATATTTTATTTTCACCACTCTTTTGACACTTTTACTTACTTATATTGATATAATCTTAATATCTAGACTCTTTTCCAGGCCTCTTTCTCCTGTCTTTTCTTTTCAGGCTGTAGCACACCCTGTAGTATATCCTGCAAAGCAGGTCTCTTGGTTGCAAACTCTCTCAGTTTCTGTTTATCTGTGAATATTCTAAACTCACCCTCATTTTTGAAAGACAATCTTGCCAGATATAAGATCCTTGGCTAGAAGTTTTTCTCTTGCAGTATCTTAAATATATCATACCACTGTCTTCTTGCCTCTGTGGTTTCAGGTAAGAAATCAGCACTTAATCTTATTGGGCATCTCTTATATGTTATGCATTGCTTTTGTTTTGCTGCTCTCAGAATTCTCTGTCTTTGGTACTTGACGTTCTGATTAGTATGTGTCTCAGAGTTGGTCTATTTGGATTTTTTCAGATGGGAGTACATTGTGCTTCTTGGACATGGATACCTATGTCCTTCAATAGGGTTGGGAAATTTTCTACCATTATTTCTTCAAATATTATTTCTTCCCCTTTTCCCTTCTCTTCTCCTTCTGCTACACCCATGACATGTATGTTTGCACGTCTCTTGCTGTCATTTAGTTCCCTGAGACCTTGTTCAAGTTTTTCCAATTTTGTCTTCATCTGTTCTTTTGTATGTTAACTTTCAGAGGCCCTTTCTTTAAGCTCACCAATCCTTTCTTATGTCTCCTCAAATTTGCTATTATATGATTCCAGTGTATTTTTTATTTCATTTATTGCACCTTTCATTCCCATAGGTTCTGCTATGTATACTTTCAAATTCTTCTTTGTGCTCATCTAATGTCTTCTTAATATCCTTAATTTCTTTAGCCATCGCATTTAATTTATTAAGGAGATTTGTTTGAACACCTATGATTAGTTGTCTCAATTCCTTTATGTCATCTGGAGGGTTATCTTATTCCTTTAACTGGGTCATATCTTCCTGTTTCTTGGTGTGGATTGTAATTTTTTGTTGGTATCTTGGCCTCTGGCACACTAGAGTATTTATTCTGGGTGCAGGTTTTCTCTTTAGTTTAGGGCTTCCTGCCCTTTCTTCCTTGCTGGTTGTGTAGTAGGAGCCAAGGATGTAGTTGGTGTTATAAGCTATGGAGACTCAAGCTGCCCTCATTGCCCCAAGGACCAATGAAGCTTCTCCCAACTTTCTCCTTTGCCAGGGGTAGGGACAGAGCCAAAGCTGTGTGGAATAATCCAAGTCATGCAGGCCTAGACTGTAGTTGCCCAGAGAGACTGATGAAGCTTCATGCCCCTTTCTCCCTGCCTGGGGCGGGGATGGAGCTGCAGGTGTGGGCAGTAATCTATGCAGTGCAAGTCCAAGATGACTACAGTTTCTCCGGTAGACTTTCGATTATTCAGTCTGTGCCAGCCAAAAGTACCTGCAGTTACCTGGATAGGCTGGTGATTTTCAGTCAGCCCGGCTTCCCGTCATGCTGGGGGTGGAGTCAAAATGGTAGCTAGTGACCTCCTTCTGACTTGGACAGCCTCAAACTTAAGCTGTTCTCAGGGTTATACTTTAGCCAGCCGAATTTACTAATTAGTAGCTGAGATCGGTAGTCAACCGTCTTTTCCTTCCCTGTTTTTGGGAAATGGAGCTTCGAATTCCTGCCACAGAATAGCTCCTGGGTCGGCTTGTGCTGCCAAAGTAAGATTATCACCGGCCTCCGCGGCATGGCCTGTAGTTTCCCGGAGAGGCTGGCGCAGCTTCCTCCAGCTTCCTCCCTGCCCGAGGTGGGCCTGGGGCTTTGGCTAGAGTGGCAATCTGATCTAGATGGACATAAGCTTGTCCCTACCAGCACTGTAATTTTCAGTCAGCCCTGCTTCCCCTCATGTCGACGCAGAGTTAAGATGGTGGCTACCGGCCTCTTTCAGACTTGGACAGGTTCAAACTCTAGCCTGTTCTTAGGATTATACTTCAGCCTGCTGAATTTACTAATCAGTAGCTGAGGTTGGTGCCCAACTGTCTCTTCCTTCCCGATTTTTGGGAAGCGGAGCTCCAATTCCAGCTGTGGAACAGCTCCCGAGGCGGCTTGTGCCTCCAGTGGAGGATGGGCACTGGCCTCTGTGGCATGGAGTGTTCTACTTATGAATCTTCTCTGCAGATGGGAAGTCTCCTCCTTCCATTCTTTCAAGGATATTGCAGGATGCACTTCTGGTCTCCTGGAGCCCCCAAACAAGTGCTCTAGATAGCTCTGGGTGATCTCCAACTGCCCTGTAGCAGGAGCTGATTCTAGGAGGTCTTTACTCTGCCGCCATCTTGCTGGTTGTCTCCCACCCCCTATATTTTTGATGTAACATTTATGTAATCTAAAGTGACTTTAAAAATAAAATGTTAAAAAAAGAAGATACTAAAATGATATTTCTTCAATGAACTGAAATAAAATAGCTTCTAAACTATAATTCTATACCCAGTGAGAATAACTTTCAAAAATTAAAGACAGGGAAGCAGATGTGGCTCAAGCATTTTGGTACCTGCTTACCACATGGGAGGTCATGGGTTCAGTTCCCAGTGTCTCCTAGTGAAGACGAGCAAGACAGCGAGCTGACCTGGTGTGGTAAGCTGATGCAACAAGATGATGCAACAAGGAAACACAATGAGATACATAAGAAGCAGGGAGTGGAGATGGCTCAAGTGATTGGGCGCCTCTCTCCCACATGGGAGGTCCTGGGTTTGGTTCTGGTGCCTACTAAAGAGAGGATAAGCTGGCATAGAACGCACAATGAACGGACACAGAAAGCAGACAGCAAGCACAAACAATGAGGGGAGAGGGAGAAGTAAATAAATAAATCTTTAAAAAAAATTAAAGATAAATTCAGGGTCAGAACTAGGGTGAGGCAAGTGAGATACTCATGATGCAAAATTTAGAGGCACTTTTTCTCAGGTTCTAACCCTGCAATTGCACAAGTTGGAGAGTGAGTGTCTCCTTATATTTTGTATACTGGGCACCTTGATTGCATCACTCCAGTGTCAGCCTGGCAAAATAACATTTGAAAAGAAAAACATTCAGAGAGTTTGCACCAAGAATCCTTAAAATAAAAGAAATTCTAATGAATATTCTTCAAGGAAAAGAAAATTAATCCTAGATGGAAAACAGAGATGTGGAACAAGGAGATGAAGAAAAGGAGACTTGACAGAAATCCAGTGTCATAAACCTGACACATGGTGCTGGTTAATCCCTAGGTGTGCCTGCCAATTCTGGAAATGGTGCTAAGACATTGAGAACCATTTGACTGCATCATGGGACTGAATCTAGAGTTTTAACTTCAGATTCAACCCCAAAGGGCTACTCTTGAAAATAAGATTATCTTCTCAAGGACTAAAGTTCAAGTTAAAATTATCCTAATTTCTAAAACTGGATTAAGAAGATGACATATTTCTAGTGTTTTTAACTTCCTAACAGAAGCAAATTTATCTCAATTCTGTAGGAAGATAACATTGTTCAAGACCTCATATTTTTATAGTTTTTCATAAATAATTTCCTGCAAACAATAAAAAAATAACCAGACTCACAGAGACAAGACAACAGGATTAAAATCAACAATAACAACACACAATCGAAAAATATCCACAGAGAAAGCAGATAACTGAGTTACCCAATGGAGTCTTCAAAATAATTATCTGTGATGGTTTAATTCATGTGTCAACTTGGTCAGGTTATGGTGACCTTGTTTAATCAAGCAAGCATTGGCATGACTGTTACTGTGAGGATAAGTTGTGGACTTAAATCATCAGGAAGTTGATTGCATCTATGACAGATTACATGCACAATCAACAGAGGAGATGGCCTTCAATAATGAGAGACATTCCATCCAATCAGTTGATGGCTTTCAAAGAAGAAGTGATGATTTCAACAATAAGAAGAGAGCATGTCCATCTCTACTTCAGCCAGCCAGCTTCTCCTGGGGAACTCATCAAAATCCTGCATCAGAGTTTCCAGTTTGCAGCCTGCCCTATGGAATTTGGACTTGCCCATCTCCACAGTGAGTATGGGTACATGAGACAATTCTTATAAAGATATCATAATATTTATAGATATATCTCCTTTTGGTTCTATGCTCAAGGAGGTAAAAGACAAGACTGAGAATTTTGCCAGCAAATTGAAAAATTATTTTCAAAAAAGGAAATAAAAAATTAATAGCTAAAATTAAGAGCTCATTGGATTGACTTTTTTGCAAATAAGATGCATATGAAAGAAGAAATAATAAACTGATTGAAATGCCAAAAACAAATATTTAGAAAGATTCATGAAGAAAGGAATAGATGGAAAATACAAAAGAGAAGATAAGAAAAACAGGGAACTCAGTGAGAATATCTAACATAGGTGTAATTGGAGTTTCAGAAGAAATGAAGACAGAAAATGGAACAAGGGCAATATGTGAAGAAATATTAGCTGACAATTTTTCAAAGTTTACAAAAGACATCAAGCCAAAGATTCTGATGCTCAATGAATTCTAAAATCAATAAACATAAATTCACACCTTGACACAGCATAGGAAAACTCCATAGAACCAAAGACAAAGAGGAAATCTTAAAAGCAGCTATAGAAAAAAACAGCTTCCAAGAATCTATAATTATCCCGACAAATGATTTCTCAGCAGAAACAATGGAAGCTGGAACATAATGAAAGTATATCATCATAGGGATAAAAGAAAATGACTGCCAATCTAAAATTCTTTATTCAGAAAAAATTATCCTTCAGTAATTAAAGTAAAACTAAAACACTTTAAGACAAATGAAAGTTGAGAGATCTGCAACAAACAGATCCAAATTAATGAAATTACAAAGGGTGTTCTTCAAGCCAAAATAAAATACCGCAGAAGCTCAAAAGTGTAGGAAGAAATAAGAGCAATGAAAAGGGAAATTTATACGTAAATCTAAATGAACATTGACTATGTAAAATAATAACTGTCTTGTAATGATTAGAAACTACATAGAATTAAAACCTATAATAATCAAATGAAAGTATAGAGTGTATTAAATGAATTTAAATTGTTCTAAAGTCTTTATATTTTACAGGAAAAGGGCAAAAATATGAAGTTTCATAAGTCAAGGATGCATATTGAAATAATTTGGGTCATCATTAAAAGTAGTGAAAGTATGTATAACTATCAAAGTAATAAAATGGGGAATTGGAGTAATAAAATATTTCATGTAACAAGAGGGACATGCAGGAAGCAAATAGTAATATGGAAGATTAAACCATATATCAATAAGTTCTCAATAAGGAGACAGAAACCACACAGTAATTTGAATAGGAAAAGTTTAATATAAAGAATGTCTACTCTATAATGGGAATACCTGCTAAAGGGTAAAGAGAACTTTAAAGAATGCAGGGAGAGTAGATGCAAGGAATATCCACTACCTCTAGGGCTGAGGCAGAGCACTTAAGGATGCAACAAAACTAGAAGCTTCCCCCTTCCCTCAGGACTGAGATCTATGTGCTCACAGAGAGCACATAGCCATGATCTACAAGATGGCAAAGTTTGCTGAGATGCCTCAATGACAAAACTATTGGAAAACATTTCTCTGGGTACCAGAGGAAGCTGCCCATAGGGAGATGCTACAATCTTTTTGGTCTCTGCATCTTCCTTCTTCGTCTCTTCAGTAACCTCTCCTCATGAAGCTTAATTTAACATCATGCCAGCTATCAAGGGGGAAACGTTCCAGTATCACAATCATGACAATGAAGGCTGTATTTGGTGCTGAGAAATAATACATTAGTAACTCATATAAACTTAAATGAATCAGTAATTATAATACATGTAAATAGACTAAATGATCCAGTGAAAAGTCAAATATATTCAGACAATTACAAAAAAACACTGAGTTTAAAAGAAATACATCTAAAATATAAGGAGAAGGAGGATATAAAAATAAAAGTATGAAAAATGATGAGTTGAACACTTACCTAATAAAAACTAGTCGTGCCATACTAACATCAGATGAAGTAGATACTGAAACAAAATGCATAACTAGAAATTAAAAGGGACATTTCATTATGATAAATTCACAAGGAATATATAGCAAGTTTTAAATTGTATTCATCTAATAAATTCGCCTCAAAATATATAAAGCACAATTTGACAAAGCTACAAACTGAAATGGGCAAATCCACAATCATATTGAGAGATTATAACATATTACGTTCAGTAACTGATTAAACAAATAGATAAAAATCAGTAAGGTTATAAAAGATTTGGATAATATGATTATAAAACAATAGTGAACATTATTCAACATGTCAGCCAACACAGGGGTAAAGTACATTCTTTTCAAGTTCATGCATAATATTTTTTAAAAATTGTTTATGTACTGGGTCATAAAACAAGACTACAATTTTAAAGTATTGAAATCACACTGAGCATGTTCACTGCAGAATAACTGGTTTCGAAATCAGTAACAAAAAGGTAACTAGGGAATCCTCATGTTTTTGGAAATTAAGAAGTATACTTCTGTATTAGTAAGTCAAAGGGGTGCTGAGGCAAAATACCAGAAATCAGTTGGTTTATAAAGGGTAATTATTTGGGGTACAAGCTTACTGTTACCAGGCCATAAAGTGCAAGTTACTTCCCTCACCAAAGTCTACTGCCACATGTTGGAGCAGGATGGCTGCTGACATCTGCCAGGGTTCAGGCTTCCTGGGTTCCTCTCTTCCCGGGGCTCATTTCTCTCTGGGCTCAGCTCCTCTGTTTTCTCTACAATGTCAGCTGTAGAATATGAGGCTCTCTAGGCCTTGCCTCTTTCCACAAAGCCAACTAGAGACTATCAGGTGACTGGCTCTGTCTCTCTCCCCAGGGCGTGATTCTCTCCAGGCTCAGCTGCTCTGTGTGCTTACTTTCCAGGCTCCAGCTCAAAACTCCAACCTCCCTTCTCTGCAGTGCAGTTTCTCTGTGAGTCCCCTTGGTGTGCAGGGACTCAATGTCTTACTGATGTGGCCCAATCAAAGCCATAATCATTATTTAATCAAGTAAAAGTAAAACCTCTGAATCCAATACACTCTAATACACCCAGAGGAAAAGACCAGTTTACAAACATAATCCAATATTTCTTTTTGGAATTCATCAATAATATCAAATGGCTACAACTTCTAAATAACCCACGGGGAAAAAATAAATCACAAATGGACATTAGAAAATACTTATATTTAAATGATAATTAAAATACCACATCAAAATCTGTGGGATGAAACTAAAGCTATGCTTAGAGGGAAATTTATAAACTTAACTGTATATATTAGAAAAGAAAAAATGCTGAAAATTAATGATATTTAAAACATCCATCTCAAGAAGTTAAAAGAAGAAATCCAAAGAAATCCAAAGAAGGTAAAAAGAAAGAATTATGAGAACAGCAAAAATTAATGAAATGGAAAACAGACATACAAGAAGAATGTCCTCCAGATTCATCCATGTTGCCATATGCTTTACGACTTCATTTCTTCTTACAGCTGCATAATATTCCATCGTGTGAATAGACCACAGTTTGTTTCTGGAGGACATTATGCTGAGTGAAGTAAGCCAGACACAAAAGGGCAAATACT
>JAQZBX010017031.1:19386-36043 GCA_029593785.1 Cabassous unicinctus
AAAAAAAAAAAAAGAAGAAGAATGGCTTGGAATAAACCAAAATGTAATTCTTTGAAATGGCCCAACAAAGTTGATAAGACCCTAGTCAGAATGATCAGATGAAAGAGGAAACATGAAAAAGAGGGCATTTTGCAGAAAGTAAAACGATCAAAAGAAGATACAAATTTATACAAACATGCCCAGAGAAACATTTCAGGAAAAATACAACTTAACAAAATGGCCATAGGAAGAGAGAGAATACCACCTGAATAACTATGTAATAATTTAAAGATTAAATAAGTAAAAACCTTCCCACAAAAACAAAAAACAAACAAAAATAAACAAAAATGACCACAATAAAACACCTATTGACCGAGAGAGCTTCACTGATGAATTCTACCAAATGCTTAAGAAATAATGCCAATCATATACAAACTATTCCTGAATACAGGAAAACAAAAAACATTTCCTAACTTATTTATGAGGCTAGCACTACCTTACTACTGAAACCAAATAAAGAACTATCACAGGCCAAATTCATTCATGAGCACAAATGAAAAAATCTTAAATAAAATAGTAGCAAACAAAATCTAGCATTATACAAAATGAAAACTAGATCATGATGACACAGTTGGATATACTCCAGGAATACAAGAGTGGTCCCATTCCCTGTATTAACAGAATTAAGGAGAAAAAGCACATGATCATCTCAATAGATGTATAATAGTCAAAATTTCACATCTAATTGAGATTTTAAAAAAATTTTTTTAGTAAACTGGAAATAATTGTTAAGGATATTTCCAAAACCTATAATAAATATCATAGGTGAAATGCTGAAGGCTTTCTCTTTGAAGTTGGAAATGAGATAAGGATGCTGATTATTAGGACTTTTATTAAGTATTTTAGTGGACTTTCTAGCCAGTTAAATAAGAGCAAAATTTTTAAAGAATTATAAAAAAGAGTATAACATTTGGAAAGAAAGATATACAAGTGTCATCATTTATTTACAGCATGATTGTATACTTAGAAAAACAAATATTTCTACTGATTAATCAATAAATGATTTTAGCAAAGATGCTGAATTCAAGATCAATATAACTATCAGTTCTGCCCAAATTGAACTATAGAGTCCATGCAATCTCAGTGAAAATCCAGGAGGTTTTTTTGTTTTTGATTTTTCTTTTTTGGTTTGACACTGATTTCTAAAATTATATGAGAATACAAAGGGCTGAGAATAGCCAAGACTGTCTTGGCAAAGAAAAAGTTTGGAGGACTTGTTTTTACTGAATATCAAGGCTACTATATAGCTACTATAATTAAGACAGTATAGGATTATTACAATAGTAGACCAATAGATTAATGGAACAATAGAGAGTACCCAGAAACAGACCCACATATATATGGACATGATTTATGACAGAGGTAGCACTGGAGTGCAATGAGGTCTTTTCAATAATGAAAATGTTTTTTTGGACAAAGAAAAGCATTATAACACAAAGAAAAATACAGCTGACTAAGAGTATGAGCTTCTGTTTATCAAAAGAAACCAGTAAGAGATTAAAAGGCAAGTATGAGTGGGAGAAGTCATTTGCATAACATTTATATTATATATACTGACAAAGAGCTCATATCCAGAGCAGTATGAAAAAGCAGTATGAAAAAGACAACCCAATAGAAAAATGGGCCAAAATCTTAAAAATGTATTTCACAGAAGAGGAAATCAAAATGGCTGATGAAGTTGCCCAATCTTACTAGTAATTAGGCATATGCAATTTAAAACAAAATGAGTTATTACATACACCCTGAAATAGCTACAATTAAAAGTCTGACAAGTACCACACTAATGAAAGATGTTGTTAATGGGGAAAACTGGGAGGGGGAGGGGGTGGGGTATTTGGGAATCCCCCTATATTTTCTATACAACATTTATGTAATCTAAAGCTTCTTTCAAAATTAAATTAAATTTAATTTAATTTAAAAAATTTTTAAAGTCTGACAATGCCAAGAGAAAGTGAGAAAATGGTTCAAAATCAACTCTCAGCCATTGCTGATGGGAGTGTAAATTGCTGCAACCAATCTGGAAAACAATTAAATTATCTAGCAGAAATGAAGATACAAATGCTCTAACACCCAGGAATTGTTTTCCTATGTATATACTCTACAGAAATACAGGTTTATATGTACCAAAAATTTTCATTTCAAAGTTGTATTTTGTGTGATGGAGCCAAACCAAATGTTCATTAATAGTAGAGTTGATTAAAAAAGAAAATTTTGTCTATTTATTCAATTGAATATTATACAGCAACAGAAATGAATTAACTACAAATACACATACAATATGAGTAAAATTTTAAAATAGAGTGAAAAGTAAAAGAAGCCAGCTAGACAGGCTGTACATAAAGTTCAAAATCAAGGAAAATGAAACTGTAATCAGGGCTTCTTAACCTTTTTTGTTCCACGGATTCCTTTGCCAGTCAAGGAGATTCATTTGCCAGTCATGAGACAAGGAACCAGCATCCCTTCCTCCAGGCAAAGGGCACTGTTCTTTTGCCCTACAACATTTGTGGGTTTCTTTCTGGAAGTAAAAGAGATAATGTTAAATCTTTATTTTCAAGTACTTTGAATTTTGTCCCAATTTCTCCACCCCCTCACCCCCCTTATCTTACGGTATGTTTATCTAGTTGGTCAGAATGTAGTCAAGAAGTACTGGTGTGAAGATTATTTGAATAGTTAGATTGATCGTAGACCTAGGTCTCTGGACATATTCAGTATCGTAGCAGTAACAAAAATCTGTTCCCTATTGGTTTCTCACATGCAGTTATATAGAAGTCCGGCTGGACAGAACTGTGCTCTGAACCAACAGTGACAGAAGCAGCAAACTCTCAGCAGGAGGAGCAAGCTCCAGGACCCTTCTTAGAACTAGATTTTCAAACTCTGGGTCATATTCTATTAGTGGGTCACAACCATTGAGAAAATAATGAAATAAGATAGAATAGAAAATATCAGCATGCAGTACCCACAGTAAGAGTAGTACTAGTTCTTGAAACCTTTGTTTCATATTTTATGTATGTGTATACACATACATGTGGTTTATGTCTATATATTTGCATGTATTGAGTTGTGATATAAATTGTCTTTTTTGATGTGGGACATGGTAAAAATGTGTTTGAAAAATCCTGCCTTAGATATTTTCTTTTATACTCTCTAAGATTCACATTGAAGACCTGTAATTATGTGTTCATTTTTGTGGTAATTCAGATTGCCAAAAGAAATACTGAAGTAACTGGTACATCATAGAACACAACTTAATTCATCTGAATCAGGAGCTTGATAGTGGCCCAGAAGCTAAGTTCAGCACACTAACTAGCATGCCCTAGCAAATTCTATGAAGTCATTAACTTAAAGCAAAACATATTGTTCTGCACTTTTATCTTAATCTGGTCTGCAGACAACCAAGGAAGGCACAGATGAGTACAAGATTTGAGCCAAGGCATATTGAAGACTAATTCTCTAACTGACCCTAACTGCCACTAAAGACTCCAGAACCACTTAGTTACAGACGTCGACTGAATAAGCCTATTGAGGAAGCAGAGACTTCATCACTTTGTAAATATTTCTCCTTTTCTGTTTTGTAAACCTCTGATTATAGTGTTTCCTATTTACCTTTGTCCCCAATGGAAAAGGAGTTAGTTTCATCTCATATTTGAAAGAGATTATATACAAAGTTACCTCAATTCAGAATATTTCTATTTTTGGCATAGTGACCTTATTTACATATTGAATTGGGTTTCGTATATACAAAAAAAAACACCCCTTTAATATTATTAAAACAGATTCAGGGGTATCCAGGGGGAAATCCTCTCTGACAGACTATATGTAAATAAAAGTTCGGTAAATTAATTATTTTTCCATTGCTTCATTTCTCAAGAGCCTCTGACATTTTAGCTTTAAGCTTCTCTACCAGTCCTTTTTTTCTTCAATAAACTAATGATAAAGGAATTCCAATATGAATAACCACTCCCTAAGATATCTATTTGACACATTTGAATTTTCTTTTATTATGATTACTGAATATAGAGGCAACACTATATTGAATTATTACATTTGTGGTAAGAACTGCTTGTCTATTGACCCAATGCTTTATTACAAGCGCAAAAGCATAGGAGTATGTTATGAAAGAAGATTTGTGAAATGATTTGATAGAGATAGACATGAATAAAGACATTTTGATTGTGAGCATAAATAGACTAGGTAACTTTCCAGTTTCATTATGAATCATGCCAGAGCAAGCAATGGCCTGGTTGGATTTCACTGAAGCAATGGATGGATGTAAAGATGCAGTGATAGATTAAAAAGCAGTGAGAACTGAATTTTGTGTCTGATTTTAACATAATCAATTACTCTTCATCAGCATGATTTCATTTCCTCAGAGAGTTCTGTGGGAATGACGTTAATTAAACATTTCAACTTCTGAGAATGGCTTGCACCAATTCTGAACCATGGGACTGATACTACTGATGAGAAAAGAGTAAATATTTGGAAGGGAGATTAGTTGCAAATGCCACTGCTTATTCCCTCACAATCTTTCTCTAACTCTCCAGGAACAGTGTACAAGCCTGTTTTAAGACCCACAGATTAGCACCAGTTCACAACTAACAGCCCCCTCTGGCCCTGGGTGAAGTCTTGGGTCTACATATTTCCATTTTGTCTTTACAACAAACTCGTGAACCAGAAGTTGATATCCTTCTATAAAATAAGGCTAGTTAAGCTCTGGAGCCAGTTTTCTAACTCATGCATATCTATTCAACTCCAAAGTCTTAAAGTTGCCTTATTCTGCAGTTTGACAGCATTTTACTTCAATCTTATAAGATGCATGGTGCTACCAAAAAAAAACAAACAAATAACTTCAAGTCTACCTTAATTAAAAGATGGTAATATTTATGTCTAAAAATCATGAAATGCCTTTATATAATTATATATTTCTTGGAAGGTCATCTTGTACACATAGCTATTATTTATAAACTACAAAAAATGCATGCAGTATTTTGTATTATTAATCAAAATCTTTATTAAGTACCTTGTATTCTAACAATTTGTCATTATAGTGCCCATTCTTGGGGGGAAAAATGAGGTGATTTGTTCAGGCTGAGATTTGGCTTATTTTCAAGAAATAATTTTAAGAAAAATTACTGTCAGCCAACTCTCAAACAGTACTATAACCAATACTGAAATTACATCCTTATATTTTACCTTTTAAAGTACAAATACTTCCTTCTGAAAAGACTAGAATCAAATGTCATGGTTCATCATTGCTGAGAACTCAATTTAAACAGATAATGGTGCGTCATTTCTTACGGGGTGGATGGTAAACCCTTTCATCTTTGAGAGTCTGTGTACAGACAGTGGGCCCAGTATGTAAAACAACCTTGACAGCATGTGTTTGTAGAAGTTGGAAAACAAGAAGAAAGTTAGTTTCCTTTCTACCTAGGGTTTCTAAACTCTTGTAGCTGTATAATCTTTCTTTAGTTCTTATATTAGAGAATCCCTACACCTTCTGGTGAAAAGAATATAAATAAATAAAATATGATAAATATAAGAAATAAAATACCATTTTACATTCCCACCACAATGAATGAGTGATCCTGTTACTCCACATCTTCTCCAACACTTGCTATATTCTGTTTTGTTTTTTTTTAAACAGTTGCCATTCTAGTGGGTGTGAAATGGTATCTTAATACAGTGGTGTAATTCCATTCTCAGAGCCCTCAGTGCTAAATTTTCATAGAAAAAGTCAGAAAACAGGATTAGAGAGATATTGAATGTTTCATTAGGCTAAAAGATTTATTCTCCTGAGATTTTTCAAAAGGCACTGATCACTTAAAGTAAAACCATATTTGATAGACTCCCCATCCCCATTTGACCAGTCTTCAATTTAACCAAAATGGTCTGACAGTGCTCTGTTTTCAGAGAATTGGGCAGATGATAAGAACAAGATGTCAACATAAGTATTTTGTAAAAATAACCCTTAAATATGTGGTGTTTTCCTGAGGGCAGTAGACACTGTTTAATCTTCTACTGCTATACTTTAAGAGACTGAAATTTGGTATTAAGAATGATAATCCTGGGTAAGCAAAAAAAATAATGGGATTTAATTACCTTTCCTGTAATGAAGCACATTAGAGTATCCTGAAGTCATTTTTAATATGAGTTGGTTAAAATCATTTTATTTAGATTAACCAGAACTTACTCAGAAAGACAATCAGAGTATCTTTCATTCTCTAATTGAGAAGGTCTCTCAGGAAGGCCGGTTTTGGGGGGAGGGCAGTGGGATGGGGAAGGCCTCGGCCTTTGTTTAAGAAAAGTTATCAGATAGTTTCTACATTTGAGATTAGGGTCCTGTTCCTCTGAAGCCATGGCAGGCATGATAAGTCTCATCACCAGTATCCATTATGTTTTCTGTGAGATCCAAAATTACTCAATAAATGACAGTGGTACATTTAGTTTCACTATGAAGTTACTATTAATTATTGACTATTGTCAATCTCAAACTGATAAATCAAAACAGTGCAAATATACTTACTAGTATATAACCAGAGGAAATGTACACACAAACACACATACACACACACTCATATCTACAAGTGTGAAGCAAGTATAAAAATACAAATGTGGCTCATATGTTCATCTATTCTCTTCCAATGATATACTAAATAACACTGTGGGTTTGGGTCATCCCCTCCTTCCTACCGATACTGGCATAATCCCCAGAGCACAAGACCCAAAGAGTACTGATTTCCCTGTGTGCGGTGTTGCAGGGCCACAGACCACAGAATGAGGAAATCCAGGCTCTCTTGGAGCTGACAGTGGTACTCTGGCAAATGGGAAGAAGTGGCACTGATGTTTCAATCCAGACCAGTGTTTTCAAATGTTTTTTTTAAATTAGAGAAGTTGTAGGTTTACAGAAAGAATATGCAGAAAAGACAGAGTTCCTATATACCTGACCCATTTTTAACATTTTGCATTAGTGTGGTAACTTGTTACAGTTGATAAGTGAATATTATTATTATTGTGCTGTTAACTTCAATCCATAGTTTACATAAAAGTTCACTGTTTATGTACAGTCCTATGGCTGTCTTTTTTTTTTTTTTTTTTTTCAGGTGGTACCAGGAATAGAACCTGGGATCTTGTACATGGGAAGTAGGTGCTCCCTGGTTGTCTTTTTTTTGTTTGTTTTCATTTTATTCTAGCAACATAAATACCACCTACAATTTCCCCCCTTTAATCACATTCAGATATATAATACAGTGGTGTAATGCATTCATGTTTTGTTACCATCACCAAAAAACTTTTCCATCACCCCAAAGTGAAACTCAGCACCAATTAAGAATTAACTCCCCATTCCCTACCCTCACCCTGGCTGCTTGTAACCTGTATTCTAGTTTCTGACTCTACAGATTTGCTTACTACAATGAATTCATATCAGTCAGATCATACAAGATTTGTCTTTTTGTGTCTGCTTATTACACTTAACATGATGTCTTCAAGGTTCATCCATGTTGTTTCACGTACTAGAACTTCATTCCTTTACATGACTGTGTAATATTCCATTCCAAACACACCATATTTTGTTTATCCATTCATCTGTTGATGGACACTTGGGTTGCTTCCATTTTTGGCAACTGGATAATTCCACGATGAACACTGATGTGCAAATATCTGTTCCAGTCCCTGCTTTCGATTCTTTTGGGTATGTAACTAGAAGTGGGATTGCCGGGTCATATGGTAATTCTAATACGAAACTTTTTGAGGGACCACCAAACTCTTTTTCACAATGACTGTACCATTTTACATTCCCACCAACAATGAATGAGTGATCCTATTTCTCCACATCCTCTCCAACACTTTTTAACAGTAGCCATTCTAATGGGTGTGAAATGGTATCCTACTGTAGTTTTGATTTGCATTTTCCTGATGGCTAATGATGTTGAGCATCTTTTCATGTGCTTTTGGTCATTTGTATATCTTCTTTGGAAAAATATCCATTCAAGTTTTTTGCCCATATTTTAATTGGGTTGTTTTTCTTTTTGTGATTGAATTGTAGCATTTCTTTATAAATTCTGGATATAAACCCTTATCAGATATGTGGTTTCCAAATATTTTTCCCATTCTGTAGATTGCCATTTTACTTTCATGGAGTCCATTGATGCCCAAAAGTTTTTAAATTTGATGAAATCCCACTTACCTATTTTTTCTTTTGTTGCTCTTGCTAAGAAATTTCCCTAAGTCAAGGTCCTGAAGGTGCTTCCCTATGTTTTCTTCTAGGAGTTTTATAGATCTGATTCTTATATTTAGGCCTTTAATCCATTTTGAATTGATTTTTGTATATGGTGTACATATGGATATCCCATTTTCCCAACACCATTTGTTGAAGAGACTGTTATTTCTCCACTGAGTGGACTTGGCACTTTTGTCAGAAATCAATTGGCCATAGATGTGAGGGTCTATTTCTGAACAATCAATTCAATTCCATTTATATATACTTTTGTTCTTGTGCTAACACCATGCTGTTTTGACCACTGTAGCTTTGAAGTAAGTTTTAAAATTGAGATGTGTGAGTCCTCCAACTTTGTTCTTTCTTTTTAAGATGGAACATATATGCTCTCTTTTTTTTTTACAATTCCAGATTCCTTGTTTGTAATATGTATCTCTTGCTCTCCAGTGGTGACAATACTGAGTTATTTTTCTAATGTCTTAAATCAAACACTCTCTCCTCAGGGAAATCTATGAAATAAAACTAAAGATACGTTGAGTTTGTACTCTAAATAAGTTTGTGTTTAGGTAACTTGGTTTCTATTTTTACTGTTGTGTTTTTTTGTGTTTTTTTTTTTTTTTACAGCTTTATAGAGGTGTAACTGACATACAAGAAACTGCATACATTAAAAGTATACACACTGGTAAGTTTTGACATATGCATACACCCATGAAATCATAACCACAATTAAAACAAACATTTTCCTCAATTTCAAAACTGTCTTAGAGCCCCTTAATAAACTTTCTCTCTCTCCTGCTCCTCCCCAGGTATCTTAGCTTGCCAGGCAGCTATGACAAATACCACCCAATGGGTTGGCTTAGTCTTTAAAACCTTTTATCAAAAATCAAAACTTGTACCTATCAAGCAATGGGACAAAACATCATCAGCACATCATCTCTACTTAAGGCAAACTTCAGCATTTGCTGAATTCTAAGACTTAATTTTTGCATTCTTCTGCTAAAACTAATGAGCAGATTTTCATTTATAAAGTTAAATTTTTATTTTTCCAAAAATCCTGGACAGTGTTCTTATAAATTCCTCTCAGAAATTGTTATGTTTAGATGCCATATGATGGTTAATACTATTGTAAAAATCAAAGGTAAGAATAAAATGGTAGATGCTCCCAAGGAATTAACTCTGTGGCATGATCTTTGTAATCTTCTTTAATATGCTGCAAATGTATTTCTAACAGCAACAGAATAATCCCTTCATAGAATAACAAGTATGTTTGATTTAGAATGTCACTTAAAATTCACCAAGAACTTCTAGCAATTGTTTAGAAGAAAGAAAATCACAGGAAAAACTCTAGCTGTTGGGGTATTTCTCATCAATTGGAAATAAATTCCTTGAGATTAGTCTTAGATGGCATCTATTTTCTTTATGCATCTAAGTTGAATTCAGTATTGATAAATGATCTATAAAAGGAAGTATTTTGTGTCTCTTTATTTATTTGAATGCAAACCTATCTAAACTGAAACAAATCAGAACTGCCCTTTTCTCTCCCCTATTAACATATTGGCTTTGACATTCAACAGACTTAATTATACTTCAGATTAATAAATGGTTGAATAAATAGAGCTCTATGTCCATTTCCTTTTTTGTTTAAATATTTATTTATCCACCCCCCCTCCGCCCCAGTTGTTTTTGCGCTCGCTGTCTGCTCCTCTATGTGCTCATTTGTGTCTGCTTGTCTTCTCTTTAGGTGGCACTGGGAACCGATCCTGTGACCTTCCGGGGCAGGAGAGAGGTGCTCAATCTCTTGTGCCACCTCAGCTCCCTGGTCTGCTGTGTCTCTTGTTGTCTCTCCTTTGTGTCTCTTTTTGTTGCATCATCTTGCTGCACCAGGTCTCTGCGTGGGCCAGCACTCCTGCGCGGGACAGCACTCCTATGTGGGCCAGCTCTCTGCTCGGGCCAGCTCGCTGTGCGGGCCAGCTTACCCTTCACCAGGAGGCCCTGGGAATCGAACACTGGACCTCCTATATGGTAGATGGGAGCCCAACCACGTGAGCCACATCCGTTTCCCTGTTCATTTCCTTTGATTCAACTTACAAAAACTGTATAAATTGACCACAGTTCACATTTACATGGCAGAAGGCTATTTTAAAATGAATGTCAGATAAACTTATTTTCTAGCAATACTTAGCCAACCCCCTTCACTCATACAGCATTCAATTCAGAAAAAAGATTTACCAATAGAACAGAGGTTTTAAAATTATGTTCCTAATTATATACTCTAATTCCCATTTATAAAGGGCTACAACCTGAGTCATGCCTCACTGAAGTACTCCAATCAAAGGCCCCCAATTGAATTCAATCCAATCAAAGGGTCCCACAATCTAATCAAAGGCCCTTAACTGAAGCAATCTAATCAAAAGTGATCTAATCAAATATTCCCTCAACTGAATCTAACCAAAAGGTCCCACTACATACAATAGGTTTACAGGCACAGGAATGGGTTTGCTTTAAGAACAGGATTTTCCAGGGTCTACAAAAGACTCAAAACAGAACAATGTCTTTTTGAGGTACATACAGCTTCAAACCACCACATCCATACAAAGCCCTCAAGTGTCTTTTTTTTTTTCCTCCAAGAGCTTTGGCTTTTTTCCTCATCTGCTATATCAAAACTGCTTTAGTGAAAACAGAGAGCTTTAAATTCAATTCCTTCAATTTACATTCCTATCTCTAGTAGGAGTGCTAATGAACTACCAAATGCTCAGGGAGCAGAAAAGCACATGGAGTTATCTAGAAGTTGAACACTCTATAGTCTAAATAAATTCAATTTTATTATTATCCCAAAATAATTGTGGGTACAAATTTCAACATATATTGCATATGTATACTCAAGAATCTTAACAAGATTACACTCAGTCTAACAAAAAGACAGGTATGCAGGAGGTGCATCATTTGGGGTCTAATTGTGGAGACCCAGTAGAATAGAAACGTAAGTGACCCAGTTTGGGAAAATAACCCACTCAGTATCATTCCTCTCAAAACTCTCTGGGCAATTGTATGTTATTTACCTAGGCTTCAACAGCCACAAAATAGACAAAGAAAACTCCATTCTTTTTCACCTGACTTTAGACCTTTCATTTTCATGTAGGTAAGCTCGGGACTTCTGGGATGGTGGACTAGAAAGACATGGGACTCTCTTCTCTCCCAGAAAAATAGCTAGAGGACAGGCAGAAACTGCCTAGAAAAAAATCTGCTAGGGTTTCCACACCAAGGGAAGACTGGATACCACCCATAAGAGAGAGGGACAAAAGAAAAGAATCACAACAGTTAAAAGTCGTGGCTGCTACTGCTGGCACCCTCCCCCACGCTAAAGACACTTTTAAACCTTCAGGCCTCTGGGCTGGAGACTACAGATGAAGGGGGCCGAAGGGATCTACCTCCCCAGGACTAAAGAGATCCAACCCTCTCAATCTCCCTTCCTACTAACTGGGACTGGTTGTTGAAGACAGAGGGGAATGGAATTATTTCCTACCTGGGAAAAGGGAAGAGGCTGCCAACAAAGGTTGTAGAACTATCTCTGAGAAAGTTTGAACTACAAGGCTCTTAGTCTCCAGGCAGGATCCTCTACCACACTGATCTGGTCCTTACATAGCAAACACACTCCAACCAGGCATTGAACTGAGAGGGCTACCAAAGATCACCATCTGCTGGCAGACCAAGGGAGTGCAAGTGAGGAAATTAAAAGTAAATAAGTGAGAGAGGCTTTTTCTGGCCTTTATAATCTCCCTCCCCAAGGCCTAGGAAGTGGGTCTGCAACCCATTACTGGGTCCAGGGTCAGTTTTGAGCAACTAACAGGGACAATCCAAAAGACCCAGGTTGAAAGAAGAATCAAAGAACAGGAGTAACACACAGCCTTCTGCCACCAAATCCCTAAGAAAGACAGAAATTGAGCTTAAGAGTAAACTCACCATATTAATCAGATACCTAGACAGCAGCAAAAAATTATGAACCATACTAAGAAAATGGAAGACATGACCCAAGAAAAGGAATAGATCAAAGCCACAGAAGAGACACAGAATTTGAGATAACTAATTAACAAGATGCACACAAATTTCCAAAATCAAATTAATGAGTTGAAAGACAGTATGGCTAAAGAGATAATGAGATCAAGAAGACATTGAGCAAGCACAAAGAAGAATCCTGAAATCCTGAATTGCAAAGTAACAGAGCTCATGGGAATAAAAGACACAATAGGTGAGATCAAAACACATTAGAGGCATACAACAGCAGACTAGAAATGATAAAGAAAGAATAAGTGATACCAAAGACAGAGCAGCTGAAATTGAAGAGAGAAAAGAATGGGAAAAAATTGAGCAGGGGCTCAGGGAGTTGAATGACAACAGAAAACGCAACAACATAGATGCCATGGGAGTTCCAGAAGGAGAAGAGAAGGGTAAAGGGGCAGAAAGAGTATTTGAGGAAATAATAGCTGAATATCTCCCAACTCTTATGAAAGAAATCAACTTACATGTTCAAGAAACACAACATAACCAATCAGAATAAATCCAAATAGACCGACTCCAAGACACATACTACTCAGAATGCCAAATGTTAAAGATAAAGAGAAAATTCTGAGAGCAGCAAGGGAGAAGCAAACCATCATATACAAGGGACGCCCAGTAAGACAGTGCAGACTTTTCATCAGAAACCATGAAGGTGAGAAGACAGTGGTATGATACAATGAGGATGGTAAAAGAGAAAAACTGTCAGCTGAGAATTCTTTATCCAGCAAAATGGTTCTCAAACATGAAGGTGAGTATAAAATATTCACAAAGAAACAGAAACTAAGAGAGTTCGTAAAAAAGAATCCACCTTTGCATGAATTATTAAGGAAGCCTTAGAGCCTGAAAGAAAAGACAGGAGAGAGAGGCTTAGAGGAGAGTACATAGGAAAGAAAAGCTCAAAGGATAACCAAAAGAGTAAAAAGACAGATGAAAATAAGATATGTCATATGAAAACCAAATAATAAAATGGTGGAAGCAAATAATCCATGTACAGCAATATCATTGAATGTGAGTGGATTAAACTCCCCAATCAAAAGATATAAGCTGACAGAATAGATAAAAAAACATGAGCCATCCATATGCTGTTTACAAGAGACTCACCTCAGACCCAGGGATAAAAACCAGGTGATAGTGAAAGGTTGGGAAAAGACACTCTACACAGTTAGTAACCAACGAAGAGCAGGGGTAGCTAAACTAATATCAGACAAAACAGACTTTAAATGCAAAAAGTTATAAGAGATAGAGAAGGTCATTATATATTAATAAAAGGAACAATCCATGAGGAAGATATAACAGCCATAAATATCTATGCACCTAACCAGGGTGCCCAAAATACATGAGGCAAATTCTGGCCAAACTGAAGGGAGAAATAGACATATCTACAATAGTCGTTGGAGACTTCAACACACCACTCACATCATTAGATAGAACAACTAGACAGAAGATTAACAGGGAAACAGAGAACTTGAACAATATGATAAAGGAGTTAGACCTAACAGACATATACAGAACATTGCACCCAAACTCAGAGGGTTATACGTTCTCCTCAAGTGCCCATAAATCTTTCTCCAGAACAGTCCACATGTTAGGACACAATGCAGCTCTCAATAAATATAAAACGACTGAAATTATACAAAGCACCTTATCAGATCATAATGGAATGAAACTGTAAATTTGCAAATGTGTGCAGGTTAAACAACACATTCCTAAATAATCAGTGAGTCAAAGAAGAAATTACAAGTGAAATCAGTAAATGTATTGAGACAAATGAAAATGAGAACACAACTTATCAAAACTTATGGGATACAGTGAAGGCAGTCTTGAGAAGGAAATTTATAGCTCTAAATGCCTATATTAAAAAAAGAAGAAAGAGCTAAATTCAAAGATCTAACTGAACAACTGGAGAAACTAGAAAAAGAACAGCAAACCAATCCCAAAGCAAGCAGAAGGAAAGAAATAATAAAGATTAGAGCAGGAACAATAGAGAAAATTAACAAAACCAAAAGCTGGTTCTTTGAGAAGATCAATAAAATTGACAAACCCCTAGCTAGACTAACAAAGGAAAAACTAGAGAAGATGCAAATAAATACAATCAGAAATGAAATGGGGGAAGTTACGACTGACCCCACAGAAATAAAAAGGATCATAAGAGGAAATTATGAGAAACTGTATGCCAACAAACAAGACAAAAGAGATGAAATGGACAAATTCCTAGAAATGCGCAAACAGCCTAACACTGACACTACAAGAAATATAAAAACTTAACAAACCAATCACATTTAAAGAGATTGAATCCATCATCAAAAATCTCTGAACAAAAAAACATCCAGGACCAGATGGCTTCACAGGTGAATTCTCCTAAGCATTTCAAAAAGAATTAACACCAATCCTGTTTACTCCAAAAAACTGAAGAGGAGGGAAAATTATCTAACACATTTTACGAAGCCAACATCACCCTAATACCAAAGCCAGATAAAGATGCTCCAAGAAAAGAAAATGATAGACCAATCTCTCTAACGAACATAGATGCAAAAATTCTCAACAAAGTACTTGCAAATCGAATCCAACAGCATACCAAAAGACTTATACATCATGACCAAGTGGGATTTATTCCTGATATGCAAGGCTGGTTCAACATAAGAAAATCTATGAACCTAATACACCATATCAACAAATTGAAGGAAAAAAACCACATGATCATCTCAAATGATGCAGAAAAGGCTTTCGGCAAAATCCAACATTCTTTCTTGATAAAAACACTTCAAAAGATAGGAATAGAAGGAAAATTCCTTAATATGATAAAAGGCATATATGAAAAACCCACAGCCAACATCGTACTCAATGGGGAAAGGTTGAAAGTTTTCCCTCTAAGATCGGGAACAAGACAAGGATGCCCACTTTCACCATTGTTATTCAACAGTGTACTAGAAGTTCTAGCTAGAGCAATTAGACAAGAAAAGAATATTAATGGCATCCAAATACAAATTGAGGAAATAAAATTCTATTTGTGGATGACATGATCCTATATTTAGAAAATTCTGAAATGTCTACAACAAAGCTTCTTGAGCTAATAAATGAGTTCAGCAAAGTGGCAGAATACAAAATCAACATGTAAAAGTCAGTAATGTTTTTGTACACTAGTACTGAACAATCTGAGGAGTAAATCAGGGAAAAAATTGCATTTACAATAGCAACAAAAAGACTCAAATACCTAGGAATCAATTTTATCCAAAGAAGTACAGTACCTATATGCAGAAAACTACAAAACGATGCCAAAGAAATCAATGAAGACCTAAACAAATGGAAAGACATTCC
Source organism: Cabassous unicinctus (assembly GCA_029593785.1). NCBI lineage: Eukaryota > Metazoa > Chordata > Mammalia > Cingulata > Chlamyphoridae > Cabassous > Cabassous unicinctus. Next base: position 35,009 of record JAQZBX010017031.1, read on the forward strand.
GTGTTCATGGATTGGAAGACTAAATATTGTGAAGATGACAATCCTACCCAAACTGATGTATAGATTCAATGCAACACCAATAAAAATTCCAACAGTCTACTTTAATGAAAAGGCAATGACCAAATTCATTTGGAAAGGAAAGTGCACCCGAATATCTAAAAGCATTCTAAAAAAGAAGAGCGAAATGGGAGGAATTTCAGTGCCTGACCTTGAAACATATTACAAAGCTACAGTGGTCACAAAAGCATGGTACTGGCATAAAGATAGACACATTGATCAGTGGAATAGAATTAAGAGTCCAGAAATAAATCTCTGGGCTAAATGGTTTTTGACAAACCTACCATGTCCATGATAAAGGGACAAAACAGTCTCTTCAACAAATGGTGCTGGGAGAACTGGATATCTATAACTAGAAGAATGAAAGAGGACCCCTATCTCACTCCCTATACAAGAATCAACTCAAAATGGACCAAAGACCTAACTATAAAAGCCAGGACCATAAAACTACTAGAAGAAAATGTAGGGAAACATCTTAAAGACGTTGTGGTAGATAGTGGTTTCTTTGACCTTATACCAAAGCATGAGCACGAAAAGAAAAATAGATAAATAGGACTCCCTCAAAATTAAACATTTTTGCAATTCACAGGATGTTGTCAAAAGTTTGAGAAGGTAGCCAACAATGGGAGAAAATATTTGGAAACCACATGTCCGGCAAGGGTTTAATATCTATTATTGATGTTACAATTCAACAATAAGAAGTCCAATGACCCAATTAAAAAATGTACAAAAGACTTGAATAGACATTTGTCCAAAGATGAAATACAAATGGCAAAAAATGATCCATAAATCAGGTTGGGTAGGATTGACATCTTCATGATATTTTGTCTTCCAATCCATGAACACAGAATGTCTTTCCATTTATTTAGTTCTTCTTTGATTTCTTTTAGCATTGTTCTGTAGTTTCCTGCATATAGATCCTGTACTTCTTTGGTTAAATTGATTCCTAAGTATTTGAGTTTTTGTTGCTATTGTAAA
>JAQZBX010017032.1:0-35939 GCA_029593785.1 Cabassous unicinctus
TCAGCCGACTGTGTTAAGCACCACAGGCAGGCTTACAACTCACGAATCTCTATGGTTCAGTCCACACCATCGATCTGTCCAGATAGATGTCCCAAGCTTCTTACTCCACACACCCACAGCGCAGACACCCGTGCCGCACCCTGTCCACTCTCTGCCGTGATCTGGGAGCTGCTTGCAGTCGCCCTCCTAAGCCGACGCCGTCTTTTCGCCCATTGGCACTTGTTAGTAATCCCTTTTTGCCAGGGAGGCTCATCCCCAGGAGTCATGTCCCATGCTGGGAGTAAGGTAATGCATTCATATGCTGAGTTTGGCTTAGAGAGAGGCCACATCTGAGCAACAAGGAGGCTGTCAGGAGGCAACCCTTAGGCACCCCATAACAATAGGCTGAGTTTCAATTTCAAGATAAAAGACTCATAAGACTAGTCATCAATAACAAGAGCCCATCAGTGGATCATCCTCCTTTGCCAGACACTGCCACTGCACTTTGGGGACGGTTGCTTCTCCCTTGGAGAATATGGCTGAGCACTCCAGGATGAGAATTCAGTATTATCTAATTTATTGAGTGGTTCTCCACCCATTGTGACCATGTCTCATGAGCACTTGAAAAGTTTTATATACATTTTATGTTTGTTCAGGTGAACTTCCTCCCATGCAACCCCCATCTCTGACAAACCCCACCAATGAGCATCTCCCACCCCAGTTGTAACCCTTCTGTGATCCAAAGTTTCTTTAAAGATGAAGCCAATACAATAGTCAAATACAATTAATAGGAAAATGAAATAATAATGATGTCTAAATGTAAGAGATAAAATACATGAAAACTTAAAAAAACTGAAAATAAAATAAAATTAAAGGATTGGGTTATCCAAAATTGAGAAACATTTTTTTTTTAATTTAAAAAAAGATTTTTTTTTGACATTTTGCCTTTTATCACTGAAATTTTATATGGTCTGTACTGTGGCACCTTCTTCCTCTCACTCCCCAGTGTCTCACAGTTTTTCATTTAATTTTCAAAGAAGTTTTAGGTCACAGCAAACTCACACACAGAATACATGACACTCTCATATACCCAACCTCCTCCACATTTCCTCACCCCATATTAAAATCTTTTTGTATGTGCATGTTAGCTTTGTTATAACTGATATACAGATAGTAAAACATAGCTACTAAACATTGTCAATGGTTTACAGAATGGTTTGCATTTTAGATCATACACTTATATAAATTTTGATGATATTTACCATGTCCTTTGTCCATCACTGTAAGGTAATGTAAAACATTTCCACTGACCACTAAATACCCCCTGTTTGATATATTCTGTTCCTCCATGCCCACCCCACCCCCGGAGCCCATGATGACCCCCTGGCTTGACTCATTGTATAACAAGGTTCATAGTTACATGCAATAGGAGGTCATGACACACTCGTTTGTCCTCCACTATTAGGAACCCTTGCGCTTAAGAGATGTCCACCTTTCTGTTTCTGAGCACATTGGTCCTCCCAAAGATGGGAATCTATCTCCTTCCCTCTCATTTTGTGGATCCTCACCCACAGATACAACACATTATGACAGGATGAACACTCACACACTCCATGGAAGCCTGCTCCGATGTGCCTTGTCCCAAAAGTCCCACCAACCAACACCTAAAGCAGTGACATTTCCTTGTCATATTGCCAAAATAGCATTCTCACCTCTGTATTTTCAACCTCATACACATAATTCCCAAATGTTCACCAGATACCTTTCCCCTCAGTATCCTGTGTATTCTAACCCACTCTTCCCAATCTACCCAACTGTCAACCCTGCATCACCTAACCCAATATATCACTACCCTCTTGTCCTATCCCTTCAATACACAACTACACTATATCAATTTACCATAGGTTATGTCCATATGGGTGATGGCTCACAACTTTCTCTTCTCTTTCTCTTTCTTGTGCAACTATCTTTCAGACAATTGTTCTCAGAGACTGCTCAATTTCCTTAATTCATATCAGTGAAGTCATATACTGTTCATCCTTCAAAGCCTGGCTTACTTCACTCAAAATAAAGTCTTCAAAATTCATCCATGTTATCCCATGTGTTAGCATTTTATTCCTTCTCCTTACAGCTGAGTAATATTCCATTGTATGTATTTACCACATTTTGTTTATCCATTCATCTGTTGATGGGCACCTGTGTTGATTCCAACTTTTTGCAATAGTGAACAATGTCGCGATGAACATTGGGGTGCATATATTGGTCCATGTCTTTGATTTCAGTTCTTCTAGGTATATACCCAGTAGTGGATCGCTGGATCATATGGAAACTCTATACTTAGCTTTTTGAGGAACTGCCAAACTGTCCTCCACAGTGGCTGAACCATTCCATAATCCCACCTGAAGTGTATGAGTGTTCCTATTCCTCCACATCCTCTCCAACACTTATACCCTGCTGTTTTGTTTTAATAGCTTCAATTCTAATGTGTGTAAGATCATATCTCAATGTAGTTTTGATTTGCATATCTCTAATAGCTAGAGATGTCGAGCATTTTTTCATGTGCTTTTAACCATTTGTATGTCTTCCTTAGAGAAGTGTCTTTTCTGGTAATGAGCCATTTTTTAAATGGGTTCTTTGTCTTTTTATTTTTGAGCTGTAGGATTTCTTTATATATGCAGGATATTTGGCTCCTTTTAGATCTATGGTTGCCAAATATTTTCTCCCATTCGGTAGGCTGCCTTTTTATTTTCTTGAAAATGTTCTCGAGGTGCAAAAGTTTTAATTTATAGGAGATCCCATTTATCTACTTTTTCTATTGCTGCTCGTGCTTTGGGTGTGAAGTTCATGAAACCATTTCCTATTACAAGGTCTTGTAGATGCTTCCCTACATTATCTTCCAAGGTCTTTATGGTCTTGGCTCATATATTTAGATCTCTGATACATCTTGGGTTGATTTTCATACAAGGTGTGAGATGGTGTTCCTCTCTCATTCTTTTGGATATGGATAACCAGTTCTTCAAGCACCACTTGTTGAAGAAGTCATTCTCTCCCAACTGAGTGGGCTTGGTGGCCTTGTAGAATATCACATGACTCTATATGTGAGGATTTATATCAGAACTCTCAATTCAGTTCCATTGGTCAATTTGTCTATCCTTGTGCCAATACCGTGTGGTTTGGACCACTATAATTTGTAGTGTTTTAAAGTCAGGTAGTGTGATACCTCCTACTTCATTTTTCTTTTTCAATATGTCTTTGGTGATTCAGGGCCTCTTACCCTTCTAAATAAATTTTGTAGTTAATTTTTGTAATTCCATAAAAATACAGTGTTGATTTTTATTGGGACTGCATTAAATCTGCAGATTAGTTTGGGTAGGATAGACATCTTGAGGATTAGTCTTCCTATCCATGAACAGGGAATATTCTTCCATTTATTTATGTCTCCTTTGATTTCCTTTATCAGTGATTTGTGGATTTCTCTATATAAGTCCATTACATCTTTAGTTAAATTTATTCCCAGGTAGTTGATTCTTTTAGTTACTCTTGTAAATGGTATTTTTTCTTGATTTCCTCCTCAGAACACTCATTATTGGTGTGCAGAAATGCTACTGATTTTTGAGCATTGATCTCATAATCTGTGATGATACTGAACTCCTTTATAAGTTCTAGAAGATTTGTTGTAGATTTATCTCAGCTTTCTATGAATAGGATCATGTCATCTGCAAATAATGAAATTTTTAAAACTTCTTTTCCAATTTGGATGCCTTTTATATCTTTTTCTTGCCTCAGTGCTTGAGCAAGTGTTTCTAGGACAATGTCCAATAGGAGTGGTGATAGTGGGCATCCTTTTCTTCTTCCTGATCTCAGAGGGAAGGCTTTTAGGATTTCACCATTGAAGATCATGTTACCTTTGGGTTTATCATATATAACCTTTATCATGTTCAGAAACTTTCCTACTATTCCTATCTTTTAAGTGTTTTCATCAGGAAAGGGTATTGTCTTTTGTTGAATGCTTTTTCTGCATCTATAGAGATGATCATGTGATTTTTTTCTTTGAATATGTTTATGTGGTTTATTACATTTATTGATTTTCTTATGTTGAATCATCCTTCCATACCCGGGATGAAACCCACTTGGTCATGGTGTATAATTCTTTTGATATGTTGTTGAATGTGATTAGCAAGTATTTTGTTGAGGATTTTAGCATCTGGTTTCATTAGAGAAAGTGGTCTGTAATTTTCCTTTCTTGTGGTATCTGTTTGGCTTTGGTGTTAGGGTAATGTTGGCATCATAGAATGAGTTAGGCACTGTTCCTTCTACTTCTGTTTTTTGGTATATCTGAAGCAGAATTAGTGTTAGCTCTTTCTGGAATGTTTGCTAGAATTCAACTGTGAAGCCATCTGTTCCTGGTCTCTTCTTAATTGAGAGACATTTGATAACTGAGTCTATCTCTTTACTTGGAATTGGACTGTTGGGTTCATCAATTTTTCTTTCATCAATGTAAGCTGCCTGTGAATTTCTAGGAATTTGTCCATTTCCTCTAAATTATCATTCTTGTTGGCATATAATTTTTCAAATGATTCTCTTATTATACTCTTTATTTCGGTGGGGTCTGCAGCGTTATGCCCTTGCTCATTCCTTATTTTGTGTATTTGCATCTGCTCTCTCTTTTTCTTTGTTAGTCTGGCTAAGGGTTTGTAAATTTTATTGATCTTCACGAAGAACCAGCTTTTGATTTTGTTCATTTTTTCTAGTGCTTTCTTATTTTCTATTTCATTTATTTCTGCTCTAATGATTATTATTTCTTCCTTTCTGCTTCCTTTGGGGTTAGTTTGTTGTTGTTTTTCCAATTCCTCCAGGTGTGCAGTCATGTCTTAAATTTTAGCTGTTTCTTCCTTTTTAATATATGCATTTATGGCTATGAATTTCACTCCAAGTACAGCTTTGGCTGCATCCCATAGGTGTTGATATGTTGTGTTGTCATTTTCATTTGATTTGAGGGAGTTACTGAATTCTTTTGAGATTTCTTCCTTGACCCATTCTTTGTCTAAGAATGTGTTGTTTACCTTCCATATCTTTGTGCCTAATCTGCTTCTCTGGCCCTTAATGATTTCCAATTTCATTCCATTGTGGTCAGAGAAATTACTTTGTATAATCTCAATCTTTCTGAATTCATGAAAGTTGTTCTGTGGCCTATCATGTGGTCTGTTTGGAGTATGATCCATGTGCACTCAAGAAGAATGTATAATCTGCTGTATTTGGGTGCAGCATTCTGTACATGTCTATTAGGTACAAGTCCTCTAATGTATTATTCAAAGTCTTTGTTTCTTTATTCATTCTCTGTCTAGATGTTATATCTAATGGTGTTAATGGTGTATTAAATCCCCTACTATAATTGTAGAGACATTTATTTCTCCACTTAGTTTTTCCAGTGTTTGCCTCATATAATTTGAGGCACCCCAGTTAGGTGAATAAATGTTTGTGATTGTTCTCTTTTCTTGAAAGATTATCCCTTTTACTAATATATTTGTCCATCTTTGTCTTTTACAATCGTTTTGCATTTAAAGTCTATTTTGTCCGATATTAGGATAGCTACTCCTGCCCTTTATTTTTATTGTTTGCTTGTAAAATTATTTTCCAGCCATTAACTTTCAGCCTCCTTGAATCGCTGGGTATAAGGTGGGTTTCTTGTAGACAGCATATAGATGGGTCATATTTCCTTATCCATTCTGCCTATTTGTGTCTCTTAACTGGTGAGTTTAATCCATTAACATTCTGTGTAATTACTCTCTATGATTTTGTTACATCAGCCATATTTTCTTTGGGTTTATGTATGTCATATGTTGTTTTTATTTATTATTTTGTCTTTTTCTTTGTTCTTACAGTCTTCTCTAACTCTCTCCTGTTTTTTTTTTCCTTTCAACCTGTAGAACTTTCTTTAGTATTTCTTGAAGTGCAGGTTTCTTACTTGTATATTCTCTTAATTTCTGTTTATCTGTGAATATTTTGAGCTCTCCATCATTTTTCAATACCAGATTTGCTGGATAGAGAATTTGTGGCTGGAAGTTTTTTTTATTTTAATACCTTGACTGTGTCATAATACTGTCTTCTTGTCTCCATGGTTTCAGATGAGTAATCAGCACTTAATCTAATTGTGCTTCCTTTTTATGTGATGATTCTCTTTTCTCTTGCTGCCTTGAGTATTTTCTCTTTCTCTTGAGCATTGGACATTTTGATAATTATATGTCTTGGAGTAGGCCTATTGGGATTTATACTTTTTGGGGAGTGCTGTGCTTCCTGGACATGTACATCCATCTCCCTCAATAGAGTTGGGAAATTTTCAACCATTAATTCCTCCAACAGTCCTTCTGTTCCCTTTCCCCTCTCTTCTCCTTCTGGGATGCCTATAATTTGTATTTTTGTGCGTTTTGTGTTGTCAGTTAAATCCTTAAGTCTCTGCTGCATTTTTTCTAACTTTTTATCTATCTGTTCTATTGCTTTCAGATGTACTGTCTTCCACATCACTAATTCTTTCTTCTGCCTGTTCAAATCTGTTGTTATGTGAATCCAGTATCTTTTTGATTTCTTGGATTCTGTCAGTCATCATGGTCATATCCATTATCTTTTCATGTTTGTTTACAATTTCTTCAGTGTTCTCCCAGTGTCTTCTTAACATCCTTAATCGTTTCCTCCACTTCATTAAGTTGGTTCATGGCATTTGTTTGGACAGTTTGGATTAGCTTTTCCATGTTGTGTATCTCCTCCGGGTTTTTAGTTCGTTTATTGGACTGGTCCATGTCTTCCTGCTTTTTAGTATGGTTTATAATTTTTGTTGGTGTTTAGTCATCTCTTTTTCTTGATGGATTTATTCAGGTGATTAGCTTCTCTCTCTGCTCTAGGGCTTTACTTAGCTGATGGTTCTGTGTGTGTGTTAAATTTTCTTTTTGACACTTCATACTTCTTGTTGTATTTCCTTACTTTTTTCTATGTTCCTTTGAAGTAAAAAGATTAGGTCCAGAGGAATCAAAAGAGGTAAGAAAGGAAAAAAGATAATAATAATATTGTTAAAAGTTAGAAGAGAGGTAATATCAGACTTAGGAAAATGAATATTTAATTCATGTAGACAGTGTAGAATAATAGGGGGAAAATGAAGAACTTACAATGGAATGGAAAACCAAATAGAGAAAAAAATATTCAATGATTTAAAAGGCTAGAATGATGAGGAGAGAAGGAAAGAGTAAAGAAAGGGCTGAAAGGAAAAAGTAAATTAAAAAAAGAAAAGAAAAGAAAATAGAAAAGACAAGATAGAAATTGACAACCATGAACTTGAGAACTAATGAAAAAATGTGCAATGTAAGAACCACAACAGGAAGCAGAAGATTAAAAGATGAAGGAAGGAATATAGATAGCATTCATAGACAAAATCTCTATACACAGAGAATGGAAAATCAAGGAAGAAGAAGCACAGCAGAAAAGAAACAAGCTAGCAGCAACTTATTTTTGAAAAGGAGAGGAGGAAAGAGGAAAGAAAGCAAGAAACAAACAAACAAAGAAAAACCAAAGGGAAGCAGGTGTGGCTCAATTGATAGAGCTCTTGTTTACCATATGGGAGATCCTGGGTTCACTTCCCGGGGCCTCCTTGTGAGGGCAGGCTGGCCCATGCGGCGCAGTGGGCTGATGTAGCAAGACCTCACAGCAAGGGGGAGATAAGCAGACACAGAAAAAACACACAGCAAATGGACACAGCAAACACAAGCAGCAAGGGGGTCATAAATAAATAAATAAATAAATCTTTAAAAAAAGAAAAAAGAAAAGAAAAACCAAACAAACACACAAGCATGCAGTCAAACAAAGCTATGGAAAAACAGAGTTCCTTCTTGGGCTCTTGTGGAGCTTCTCAGCCTGAGTTCATCAATCAATTACCCTGTAGACTTCTTTCTGCAGGTTTTGAGGCAGATTTTAGCAATTAAATTAAGTTAAAAAAATTTTTTTAAGAAATAAGGAACCCAAAAGAAGGCCTCTTCTGGACCACCCTCTCTGCCAAGGGGACCCTAAACAGGCTCCTGGAAACTTATCAAACACTTCCCACTTCCTGACTGCCCCCAGGGGAGCTGAGACTCTGACACTCAGCATGGAAGTATAAAATTGGCTGGCTCCACCCCGTTCTGAACCAAGCCTCTGTGTCCCACAGCTATTAGATAAATCAGGCTTCCTCAGCAAATTCGCCTCTCCCCTCATCCAGGCACCACTTCTAGCTGGCTGGTTTGCTCTCAAAAGGCTTCAAAGGGGTCTAGGGAACCTAACTGACAGAAAAAAACCTTCTCACACTTTCCCAGGATCCTCCCACTCTCAGAGAGTGCTCCCTTTCACCAGTTACTGGGAGGGTGGGGCTTAGCTGTCTGCATACACGTTTTACATTTGGGGAAAAAAACTCATGATTTTATATTGAGAAGTCCATCTCACTGTCTAGCTCCTTCCAGATCAATGTCCCTAAGTTTCTTGCTCAGCAGGCTCCCAGAACAGACCACCTGGGCAAGATCCTGTCCCCAGTCAGCTATCCTCCTGGAAAGAAACGGTGAGTGCCCACCTAAACTGATGCCATCTTCTGCCTTCTGTTCATATAATTTTAAGACTTGAACTTTTAATGACTATTTTACTTTTGTTTTACACATACAGACAGAGAGCAATCTGTTAGTGTCCAAGCAAAAATCAGTGGATGGATTACCAAAATTTTGCTCTTGTTTAGCTTGAACTTTGGTGTTTGTGTCAATAAAGGCCTTGATGTTGTCAAATGCAATACTCAAGCTCTCTGCTTCCTTATAAACTAGACAAACACAGGGCATAAACAACCCTGAATGCAAATTCACCTTTCTGGATTTCTATCATTTCTAGACCATGGCCCAGTAATTCTCCACTTTATTAAAAAAAAAAAAAAAAAAGACAAGGGGAAGATACATCTGTTATACCTGTGGAAAAAAAGAAAAGTTGTGCTGAGGTTTGCATACTGTCACCATATAATCTAGTCTGTGGGCATGGTACATGGTTTCAGAGGGGTAGGACACAGGCATTGGAGAATAGGGAGAGTATACATTGGAGAGTAGGGCTATAACCACGTGTGCTTAAGCAGCACCACTGATGAATTTAGGAGGCCCATACTGATCCTTATGCCCTGGACTAGGAACACTGGGTTGGAGATCTGCCCTGCTTACAAATGGCAGTGTGAAACTGAGGCTCAATAAAATCATCTACAAACTGTGGAAATCTCCTGACTAAACAAGGATGTGTGTCAGTGGGATGTAGGCAGCAGGACTCTTGTCAGAAAAAGCCTTCAAGGCCAGGAGTCACATGGGTGGGGGACTAGCATAAAGTCACAGAAACCCCATTTTGATGTACCTTGAATCTCAGACAGGGATTGGCCATTTGGGCTGGGACTGAGAAAAAAGACTGGACCCCAGGTCTCATGTGGACAGATGAGTCTGTGTACAGCAAGGTGACTTTCCTGCTCCTCTCCTTCTGCTGATCCCTCTTTCCCTTAGACTTTGATGTTGACCCTGATGAGGAGGCTGTTCTTACTGCACCTTTCCTGGGTCTCAGGTCAGATTCAAGTCTCCTGCTTCTAGTCCACTTCTGTCTTCTCTACTCCTGAGGCAGCTAAAGAAAGAAAATGCCAAGAGGAACCATGTTGGGGTCAGGAATTAAATGTCAAATTTCATATGCTCATAGCAGTGACAAGGAGAACATCAACAGAATGAGCAATATTGAACCCAGTGAAACTAATAAATAGTATGAGAATGCCAGAATATCCCAGGACCTTGGGCAGACAAAAATAGAAGTAAGGTTGTGAAAGATTGCATGTAATCTGTATGAAGAACACCAGAGTAGAAAGAGAAAACCTCAGAAGGTGCAGATGTTGAAAAGGATGCAGACCTCTTCAATCCCTAAGGAGAGTGGAAGGGTTAGATGGGAAGAAATTGATGAATATTAAGGAATCTGGAATGTGACATGTATTCACTGCAGTTGGCACAAGACTGAAAGGATACGTTATTTGGTTTGAAGCAAAACTTAGAGCCCTAATAAAAACCATCATAATAGTTTCTGACTTTGCAAAAGGAGGTTAAGGAAGGAGGCATGCTCAGCCTTAATTAGTGCATTTTCTTATCCACCAAAGCAGTGGAAGGAACATGTGAGTCCACATGAAAGGTTTCTTCATGAAGGAGTAACCAGCAGAAAGTCTGTCTTTTCCTGTGGCACTTACAATTACCCTAACTGGGTACACTCAGAGAGCAGTGTGTCCTTCACGTGGTCATCTCCATGCTCCTTGTTCCCTGTCTCCCTCTGATCTATGTAAGGAAGGCCTCCACCTCTCTAAGCAGCTGGGGAGGGGCAGGAGTGGGGTCCTTAACACTGTGAGAGGGTTTCTAAGGGTCCCTAAAACAATCCAGAATCCTGGAGAATGTTTCAAAATTGTATTGGCCAGGCTTTTTAAAAGACATTTTTCCCCATTTATTTTACAATCCCAAGAGTTCAGTTCCTGAACCTTCATATCTTTGCTTAAGGACTTCCACAAAACATGGATATAGGAAGAGACTCAAAGATTTTGTTTTCCAAAATGTAATCATGGAAAATTTTTAAACATAATGGAAAGCTGAAAGAATTTTACAGTTAACACTTAAAGCACACAACAGAGATTCAACCATGAACATTTCAATGTATTTGATTTATCACATATCTCATTGATAAATTGAACCAACTTATTTTTTAATCCATGTCAAAGAAAGTTGCAGATATCAGTAATCTTTTGCCAAAATAATTCAGAATGAATATGTTTAGAGTTCAATATTTTTAGTTTATTCATTTTACGTAATATTTACCTATAATAAAATACACATATCTTAAGTGATAAGTTTTAACCAACATATACATATACACCTCTGTAATCTAAACCTATCTAGTTATAGACCATAAACCTCGCTCTGTAAATTTCTCTCATATCAGTACCTACCTAGTAAATCTGACCTGTATTCCTGCAAAGACAACCACTGTTCTGATTTTGTTTTCCACCCCCGATAATTTTCTCCTGTTTTAGGTAGTTCATATCCATCAAATCATACTTCATGAACACTGTTGGATAAGGCTTCTTTCACTCCTCAGTATAAGAATGAGGTATATAGCAGTAGTTAATTCTTTTTAATACTCCGTCATTTTCAATTGTATGAATTACCACCCATTGTTTATCTATTCTCCTATTGATAGAAGCCTGGACTGGTTCTAATTTGGGGCTACTATGAATAAATATGCTATGAACACACTTGTAGATGTCATTTCACAGGATTCTTATAGTACTTGGAGATTTTTAATATTTATTAAAATATTTATTAATATTTATTAAAATAAGGAGTTTAACATTAATTGAGAGACAACTAGGGGACAATATAGGGACTGTATAATATAGTGATATCAGTGGTATATGAAGATTTTGGTTAGTAATGCAAATACAAGAATGCTCCTCTAGTAAAAGGTTAAGAATATGGTGATACATGGGAAAATTTTGACTAATGTAACATAGAGATTATAATTAACTCTGATATTGTAATATTATAGCAAAAATAAAGCAGGTATTATATCAATGCTGAAGGTTAAAAAAGAATATGGGATTGAGTTTTATGAGACGTGAATATGATCAGGCATTTTTTTCATTTTCTTCATTAACAAGGAGAACTTGGTCATGCCATTTAACAAATCTATGCCCATTTATTCATCTTTCTGAACACTGGAGAAATAATTTTTATTTTAGGATTAAATAAGATAAATGTGCCTGAACAGAATATTTTAAGTAATGCTTCCATAATTTGTTAAGCTCTCTTTTTTCTGTTATATTTTGAGGTGAAAAGAAAGTTTATCTTAAAAAATCTGTTAACATTATTCACAGAAACAGGGGCAGAGAGCTGGGAGCAGAACCTGGCACTCTATCAACTTTTTGATTGGGATTAATGTGATGCTCCCTCATCTTAAACTCTCTTCATAGGGCTTCATATCCAATTAAGCATCACAAGGAGGAACCAAACCAGGGACCTATAACCTGACTGCCATTCAAGTGCTTTTTCCTGATAGCACACTAATCCTGCAGCCCTGAGCTTTGCTTGTCCTTGTGATGAGCAGCAAACAGTCCTATTGGAGGGTAATGCTAAAACTTTTCCATCACTTTAGCATTTTCTTTGTGGACATATCCATGATTTCCAAGTATAATCACTGGCTCAAGAAATTCCATTCAGTTTAAGCTCCCAGGATGTGGATTTGAATGATAGAGGGAGGGAATCCAAATGCTAAAGGAAAGCAGGACTTCAGTTCAGCCTAGAAGGCCAGGATAGAGAATGTTGATAGAGGTGCATGGAGAAGAGTGTGACTAGGGTGCAGGCAAACTGCTGGGAAGCAGTGGAGGTGTTGCTGGAAAGGGAAGACAGTGATCCTGAAAGCCAAGTGTAGGAACCAAGAGTTTAATGTGTTTTGGAGTTAGATTGTTGTTAATGGGCCATAAAAGCTGCTTAAGTTTTCGAGGGGCACAGGCAGAGCTGGGCTCGAATAAGGGGCTTTAGCAGCAGGTTTCGCATTCAAGGTAGACTGAAGGCTGAGATTTGGAGTAAAAGTGCCAACCACAGAGTCTCCATGGTGTTCTGAGAGGGAAACATTCAGGAGTTACTCTCCTCAGGGATCTAGCAGTTGTTACAGTCCTGTACTGGTATATAGTTCCTGAAAAACTTTTGACTTTGTGTTCAGATATTTTCATACCTGATAGAGTTTTTTTTTGGAGGGGGAGCTACTAGATAAAATAAATGAAATGCTTCAAGTTAAGCATCTAACACTGTACCTAGCATATGAAAAAAAAACTTCAGCAAACAAATTAAACTTACATGACACAAAGGTTACTATTTCACAAGGCAATCATTACCTTTACACCCATTCATTTTTGGGGAGCCAGAATTTTCTCAAAATTGATGGCAGGAATATTGACTAGATTAAGTGTAAGAGAAGTGTGTTATTAGTGTTCCCAGTCCAAGTGACCAAAAATCCTAGTGGAAACTAGTGTAAAAACATTTCAGATGGCACAGAATATATAACAAAAAATTAATTATATAAAATTATAACAATATAAGGACACAATCATTGGAGTATTGGAAAGTAAATTACAAATCAGGGTGTCCAAGTGAAGAATAGGAAGATCCTAAAGGTCATTATTGCATTATAGCAATAGCCACATAAGTAGGAAAAGATTGGAGTACATTTTCAATAAATAAATTTTGTAACTTATTTAAAAACTTGAGAATAGAAGTGTGTTTTCTAATTATTTAAGGATAATTTCTGAACTAAAGTAACAGAGATAATTAGAGTTAAGTAGAAAATAGGTATTGTAGGTCAGTTGTTGAACTTCGATGCACATCAGAATCAGGTGGAAAATGTGAAAAAAATGAAATGTAGATGAAATGGCCAAATTGCTAAAAGTACACAAACAACTTATATTGACCCTACAAGAAATGCAGGGACTCAACAAACCAATCAAAAGCCAAGAGATTGAATCAGTTAACAAAAATCTTCCAACAAAGAAAAGTCCAGGACCAGATGACTTCATAGGTGAATTCCACCAAACATTCTAAGAAGAATTAACACTAAACTTGTTAAACTCCTCCAAAACATTAAAAGGGAGAAAAAATTACCCAACACATTTTATGAATACAACTTTGCCCTAACACCAAAGCTAGATAAAAAGACAACAAGAAAAGAAAGTTACAGAACAATATCTCTAATGAACATAGATGTAAAAATTCTCAAACAAAATACTTGAAAATCAAAACAAATAGCATATAAAAGCAATTATACACCACAATCAAATGGATTTTATTCCTGGTGTGCAAGGTTGTTTCAACATAAGAAATTCAATTAATGTACTACACCACATTAACAAATTGAAGGGGAAAAAAAGCAAAAATTATCATCTCAACTGATGCAGAAAAGGCATCTGACAAAATCCAGCATCATTTTTTGATAAAAAATATTTCACAAGATAATTATTGAAGGAAAGCTCCTCAACATAATAAAAGGCATATATGAAAATCCCACAGACAGCATAGCACTCAGTGGGGAGAGGTTGAAAGCTTGCCCTCTAAAATTGGGAATAAGACAATGATGCCCACTATTACCACTGTGATTCAACACTGTGCTAGAAGTTCTATCTAGAGCAACTAGGCAAGAAAAAGAAATAAAAGTCATCCAAATACAAAAAGAGGAAGTAAAGCTCTCACTATTTGCATCTGACATGATCATATATTTAGAAAATCCTGAAACATCTACAACAAAGTTGCTTGAGCTAATAAATTGGTTCAGAAAAGTGACAGAATACAAGAACAGCATGCAAAATTCAGTAGCATTTGTATATACCAGTAATGATCAAGCTGAGGAGGAAATCAAGGAAAATTTTTCATTTGCAATAGCAACCAAAAGACTCAAATATCCAGTAATTAATTTAACCAAGAATGTAAAGAATCTGAATTCAGAAAACTACAAAACAATACTAAAAGAAATCAAAGAAGACATAAGTAAATAGAAGGGCAT
Source organism: Cabassous unicinctus (assembly GCA_029593785.1). Taxonomy (NCBI): domain Eukaryota; kingdom Metazoa; phylum Chordata; class Mammalia; order Cingulata; family Chlamyphoridae; genus Cabassous; species Cabassous unicinctus. Next base: position 14,581 of record JAQZBX010017032.1, read on the forward strand.
TTTGTTTTCATGGGTTGGAAGACTAAACATTGTGAAGATGTCAATCCTACCCAAATTGATTTATGGATTCAATGCAATACCAATAAAAATTCCAACAGCCTAATTTACAGAAATAGAAAAGTCAATTGCCACATTCATTTGGAAGGGAACATGTTTCAAATATCCGAAAACATCCTCAATAAGAAAAGCAAAATTGGAGGACTCTTGCTCCCTGACCTTGAAGTGCATTCTAAAGCTACAGTGGTCAAAATAGCATATTATTGGAATAAATATAGACACACGGATCAATGGAATTGAATTAAGAGTTCAGAAATAGACCCTCACCTCTATGGTCAACTAATTTTTGATAAGCCTACCAAGTCCACTTTTCAAGGACAGAAAATAAATGGTGCTGGGAGAACTGGATACACATAACCAAAAGAATGAAAGAAGACCCTTATCTCACTCCCTATAGAAGAATCAACTCAAAATGTATCAATGGTGTAAACATAAATGTTAGGACCATAAAATTCCTAGAAGACAACTTAGGGAAACATCTACAAGACCTTGTATTAGGGAAGCGGGTGTGGCTCAATCAATGGAGCTCCCGTTTACCATATGGGAGGCCCCGGGTTCGCTTCCCAGGGCCTCCTTGTGAGGGCAGGCCGGCACACGTGGCGCGGTGGGCTGATGCAGCAAGACCTCACAGCAAGGGGGAGATAAGCAGACACGGAAAAAACACACAGCGAATGGATGCAGCAAACACAAGCAGCAAGGGGGGATAAATAAATAAATAAATAAATCTTAAAAAAAAAAAAAAAGGACCTTGTATTAGGGAGGGTCTATTAAAGATTACATCCAAAGCACAAACAACAAGAAACAGAATAAATGGGGCCTCATAAAAATTAAACACTTCTGCACTTCAAAAGAATTTGTCAAGAAATTAAAAAGGCAGCCTACTCAATGAGAGAAAATATTTGGAACTCACATATCTGACAAGGGTCTAAAATCCATGTTATAAAAAGAGATCCTACAACTCAACAATCAAAAGACAAATGATTCAATTTAAAAAATGGACAAAAACAAAACAAAACAAAGCAAAAAAATGGGCAAAAGACCTGAAGAGATATTTTTGTAAAGAAGAAATACAAATGGAGAAAAAGCACATGAAAAAAAATGTTCAACATCACTGGCTACTAGGGAAATACAAATCAAAGCTACAATGAGATATCATTTCACACATTGTCGAATTACCACTGTTAAAAACACAGAAAACTACAAGTGTTGAAGAGGATGGAAGTGGAGAGATAGAAATGCTTATTCATTGATGGTGGGAATGTATAATGGTACAGACACTGTGGGAGTCTGGCAGTTCCTAAGGAAGTTAGATAAATATCTACCATTTAACCTGGCAATATTGCTACTAGGTATATACCCAGAAGATCTGAGAATAGTGATGCAAACTGACATCTGCACACTGATGTTTATAGTGACATTTTTCACAATTGCTAAAAGAAGGAAACAGTGCAGGTGTCCATCAACTGATGAATGGATAAACAAACTCTGGTATATACAAATAAATGGATTATTACACAGGTGTAAGAAGAAATAAAGTTGTGAAACATATGACAATGTAGATGAATCTGGAGGACATTATGTTGAGTGAAGCAAGCCAGGCAGAAAAGGACAAATATTGTATGACTTTGCTATTATGAACTAAATATAATGAGCAAACTCATGGAGTCAATAGCTAGAATATAAGTCACCAGAGAAAAGAATGTGTTTAGAGATTGGAAAATTGAAGCTTAATCTGTGCTGAATTGGTAAAGAATTGTTTTTGAATGTTTGGAAATGAATTGAAATTGTGAAAGTACATCACATAATTTTTAATTAGTAGTGCTAACATATGGATATGATATTGGTTTGTTTTTTGTTGATTTATTTTGAAGTAGTGAAAATGCTTTAATATTGATTGAAGTGATAAATGCACAACTCAGTGATTTTACCAAATGCCATTTATTGTACACTATAAATAATTGTACGGTTTATGAACAAAAAAGTAATAGGGTGGGATGAGGGAAGATACACCAAATATAAGATATGGACTATAGTTAGTAGTAATACTTTGAAGATGCTTTTTCAGAATTTTTTACAAATGTTTCACAACAATGCAAGATATTGGTGGTGGGCTGATGTAGAGGCCTTTATGATGTTATACATGCTTGTTTTGTAAGTTCACAACTTTTAATATACACTGATTATGTTTGTTCATGTATAAATGGTATGCTTCAATAACTTATCTTTAAAATGAGAAAAAAATACCATAAACAATTTTATGCCAACAAATTAGAAGAAATGGCAAATTTCTTGGATGTGCACCAATTATCAGAACTGATGCAAGAAGAAATAGAAAAACCTCACAAAACCTGTGTAGGGGGAAGCAGATGTGGCTCAGGCAACTGAGCTCCTGCCTACCACATGGGAGGTCAGTGGTTTGGATCCCAGTACCTCCTAAAGTAGATGGTGGCCTGGCACAATGGGCTGGTGCAGTGAGCTGAAACAAGAGACAAAAGAGGGAAGAAACATAATGAGAGACACAACAAAGTAGGGAGCAGAGGTTCCCAGCCTCCTAAATAAGACAGTGAGCTGATATGACAGTCAGGCACAGTGAGCTGACATGATAAAATGATGAAACAAGAGACACAGGGAGGAAAAAAAAATGAGAGACACAGCAAAGCAGCGATTAGAGGTGGCTCAAGCAATTAGGCACCTCCCACCCACATCAGAAGTACCAGGTTTGGCTCCCAGTGCCTCCTAAAGAAATAAGGAAGACAAATAGACACAGGAAGTGCAAACAACAAGGGTGTAGAGAGAAATCAATAAAATAAAATTAAAAATCTTTCACAACAACAACAAAACTGTGAATGATGCTGAATGCACCAGAGAAAAATCACACCCTTAGGGCAATTCCATTCCTGTGGGTGGGAACTATTGTAAGTGGGACCCTTTGATTTTGTCATTTTAGTTAAGGGCCTTTTGATTAGTTTATTTCAGCAAGGCATGACCCAAGATGGGTCTTAATCTTCTTACTGGAGTACTTTATAAATTGTATGAATACAGAGAAAAACAGAGGGAAACCCTCAGAAGCTGAGAAATAAACCCTTATGAGCCAGAAGATAAAATCAACAGAAAACAAAAGGAGAGAGTAAGCCACAAAGCAGGAAGCTAAAGGCAAGGAAGCCCAGAGGAGGAGGAAGAGCCCCAGCAGACACAACCATGTGCTTTGCCATATCTGTTTTAGTTCCTGCTTTCAAATTGTTTTGGTATATACCTAAAAGTGGGGTTGCAGTGTCATATGGTAATTCTATGCTTAAATTTCTGAGGAACTGGAAAGCTATCTTCCACGGTGGCTGCACCATTTTACATTCCAACCAGCATTTTACATTCCAACCAGCAATGAAATAGTGTAGATATGTCTCTACATCCTCTCCCTAACACTTGTAATTTTCCATTTTTAAAATTGTTGCTATTTTAGTGGATGTGAAAAAGTATTTCATTGTGATTTTGATTTGCATTTCTCTGATACCTAATGATTTTGAAGGTCTTTTCATGTGCTTTGTTGACCATTTTCATAACTTTTTTGAAGAAATGTCTATTTAAGTCTTTTGCTCATTTTTAAATGGGTTACTTGTCTTATTATTGAATTGTAGTGTCCCTTTATATATTCGGCATATTAACACTTATCAGATATGTGATTTACAAATATATTTTCCAATTGAGTAGGTTTTCTCTTTTTATGGTCATGATAATGTACTTTGATGCACAAAAGAAGTTTTTAATTTTCATAAGTTTCCATTTATCTATTATTTCTTTTGTGGTGTTTTGAGTGTAAATCTAAGAAATCATTGCCTTATACAGTGTCCTGAACATGCTTCCCTATGTTTTCAAGATGATTAATGTAATCATCCTGGCTCTTATATTTATGTTTTGAAGTATGTACCAGTTTGGCAGTTTGATGTAATTATGAGTTCCAAAAGTAGATATTGGATTATGCTTGTAAACTGGTCTGTTAATCTGGGCATGATTAAGTTATGATTAAGGCATTGACTGGGCCACATCAGTGGGGCATTGAGTACCACCCCTTGGTAGGTGATGGAATCAAATATAAAAGGCAAGGCAAAGGACAGAGGGAGCAGTTTTTGAGTTGGACTTCTCATTTGGAGTTTTGATACTGGAGCCCAGGGAAGCAAGCAGATGGAGGAGCTTGGTCATGAGTAAGGACAGAAGGCCCCAGGATAGAGATGAGCCATTCACCTGATAGTCTACAGCTGGCCTTGTGGAAGAAACAGAGGAGCAAAGCCCAGAGAGAAACAGAGCCCTGGGAAGAGTGGAAACCAAGAAGCCTGAACCCTCACAGAACAATAGATTTTGGTGATGGAAGTAACTTATGCTTTATGGCCTGGTAACTGGTAACTATCCCAAATAAATACCTGTATTAGTCAGCCAAAGAGGTGCTACTGTGAAATTCCAAAAACAGGCTGGTCTTTATGAAGGGTATTTATTAAGTAAATTTATTATAATTAAGTTGTGCCTTCACACTAAATAATATATGGTCTCTATTTTTTAAATCTCAGGTATATTCTCCTTTAGAAACTCAATTCCTATAGAGCTGCCTATGCTGAGGCACTTTCCCAGTCTCCCATGTCTCAATGAAATCCCATTTCTCTTTTCCCAACTTATAGTGTGCCTCATTTTAAGGGCCACATAAAACTCAGCTTCCAGATGAGGCTTCTTCTATCTCCTACAGGGCGGCTAGCCTCTTAGCCTGAGCTGTTGTCAGCTGTTCTGAGGCTTCTTCAGTCCAGTTCCTCCTAGGGCTGTTGAACCTCATGCAGTTGGATGGAGCAGAGGTTCTTAAATGGGAGGTTGATTACAGTAGCCTGAATGGAGATTTTCACAGTGATGCGTGCATTTCCTAGCTTGAAACCATGCTTTTTCCAAGTTATGGTGCTTTAAAGTGGGTCATTAAGTGCTTCCTTTTCTGCGATAGAGGATGTGTTGCTCTCAGTTTCTTCTGCCAGTTTTCCTGCCTCTGCAGCTTCACCAGTTCTTACTTCAGCCTGTTCAGCTCCTTTTTCTGTTCTTCCAACTTATGGTGCAAGTGTTGACAGATTTATTCCCTGTCTTTTGCTTCCTTCTTCATGGCCACCACCGATCTCTGATGCAACTGCTGGTGCCGCGGTTCATATTGGCATAGTACTAATAGTGGCTGCTGCCTCTTCAGCATCTCCACTTAGGAGATGTGGCTGCTTAATGTCTCCTTCATGCCACACTGTGAGCTCCAGAATGGCCTCAAAGGAAGGGAACACATGGCAGCAGGTCAACCTAATTAACCAGTTCACAGACACTGTTCAGGGCTTCTCTTCCTCATTCACCTAGACAGTGGGTTCAAGGATACATGCCTCAGCAACTCCTGGAAGGTATCCAAGGAGAAGATTAAACTTGACATTGGTTATGCTTGGGGACAAATTATGTGGTGCTCTTTTTGGAGAACTCAGTCTGAAATACTGGGATGTTTATCCCATGGATGAAAATGTAATTTTGGTTTGCCAATCAACAGCAAGCCCCTATACTATGTGCACCTTAATAATATTGCACACCTGATCCACTGATGCTCTGAAAAAGACTGACAGCTTGATGAATTTGAGATCTGCTCAGATAAACCTGAGGAAGAAGACCTCCCTGATATCTTTGGAATTATACTGAGTTTGGAACTTGGACTTACCGATTTCAGTGTTGTAGGCTGCTCAAAACCTTCTTTTGATTTTAAACCTCTGAGAAGGGATAGTTACGTACATGAGTGACCTGATCCCAGGGGTCTTAGGCTATAAGCCAGCACTGATCTCATGCATTTCTGAAGGCTTCCCATCCCTATCCTTCCCCAAATATGTGAAATCACATTAGTTATTCCTCCTCTTTTGGGGATGCTGTTGTGGAAAATGTTCTGTGCACAATTATATTAATGAAAATGTTGCCTTATAGCACTTGAAAATGCTGTAACATTTACTGAGATTTTATGTTTATGGTTGCAGATTCTTCCATTTTAAATTTTTTTATTTTGGCATTTATATTTTGAATGCCAATTGAATTTTCTCCTTTGGAACATGGAAATGTTCACATATTCCTGAACATCAATAATATTATGTGAATCTCTGAAAGAAGTTTACTATATAATTAATTTTCTAAGTAAATTTCAAGTGGGAACACTCAATCAGGATAAATGGTAACATCTTTTTAGCCTATTTTTTAAGGAAACCTAATATAGATTGAATCACATTTAGAGAGAAATAATTTGTGTATTTAGTTAAGGCTTTTACAGGTCTTAGTGTACCCCTAATAACAAAGCAACAAAACAAAGTTAAACTTACCTTTTTCAGAACAGAATCACTTAACATGTCCTTATTAGATTATCTCCTTCAGGGGAAGGTAGAAAATAGGCATCAATATTTAGAGCTTTGATTCCACAAACCTCAGATGACCATGACACAAAAACCTCAACTAAGGTTTGTGGAATCAGGATGATGTTAGCCTGAGGATATCCATAAGTATATGAATAACAGGAAAGGATTGAAGAGTACAGGATGAAGAAAGAACAAGGTGGAAACATAAGTTTTGTGCAGGCAGGGCATGGGGGTAATGTGGAAATCCAGCAAGAGACATAGGATAGAGAGAAGGAAACTCCAAAGAAGGTGTTAGAGATCAGGCAGAGTATCAATAAGGAACAGGAAGCAGAAATGTGCCACTGGAGGGGAGCACAGGGGAAAATCAGAGAAGTGGGGGAGGGGGAAAACTGACTGGGATAAGAAAACTAGGAATTATAGCAGAAGATCAATTTAGGGAAAACAGGAATAAAAATTGTGAACCTGAGTTGAGGCTATATTGTTATAGGCTGTTAGGCACTTTTCAAGACATTGATAGAAGATATAGAAGTGCCTGAGCTCAGGATGGGGCAGTAGAGCTCAAAAAGATAGAGAAAATAAAATCAATCAGGTGCTAATATTCTCACTGTCCTGATTTTGTGATAACCAGAGTAGGCTAAACATTCGCTATATTAGAAAGCATGCATGTGTCTCCAGACCTAGTTTTTCTCTCTAGGTCTGATTTTTGTAATGCTGGTGATAAACTAAGCATGATTTATTATTATGGGAAAATACTGTAACTTTGGGTATCTTTGGTCAACTTTAAGAGATATAACAGTGGGACAGATGTGGCTTGGTTGGTTGGGCATCCATCTCCCATATGGAGGGACCTGGGTTCAATCCCTGGAACATCCTGGTAAAAAATTTTAAAAAGAAAAATATAGGAGGCATATGGGCCACCAGGCCCTGTGTTCAGGTGCACTGTCAGGCCCAGTGAGCAGGTGTGCTGTCAAACCCTATATGTGAGTACACTGCCTGTCCCTGTGCATGGGTGTGCTGCCAGGTCCCATGAGTGGGTGAGCCACCAGGCCCCGTGAGCCATACAGTAAGATGACAATGTAACAGGAGAGAGACACAATGGAGACCCAAGATGAGATGCACCAAAAATCTAGGAACTAAGGTGGTGCAGGTGGTAGGATACCTGTCTCCCACATCAGAGTTTCTGATGATTGAATCTCAGTTAAGACAGGAGGAGGATGAAAAGAGAGGAGAGGAAAGAGACACAGAGTCACCCAGTGAATGGGCACAGAAACAGCAAAAATGGGGGGAAGGTAAAAATGGATAAAAGTAAATAAATAAACAAACAAATAAATAAATAAATCCTTAAAAATGTGTATAGTGGAGGAGGATATGGACTGCAGTTGGTAGTAATACTTTGATAATGCCTTTTCATGATTTATTAACAAATGTTTCACAACAATGCAGGGTGTTTGGGGGGGGGTGTGTGATGTGTGGGAGCCCTGTATGATGTTATGCATGTTTGTTTTGTAAGTTCACATTGTTTACTGAACACTTATAGTTTATGTATTTTCATGTATGAATGATTTACTTCAATAAATTGTTTTAAAAAATCAGTCAAGACTTCATGGGAGTGGTGGCATGATGGACCACTACCCCTATAAAGTATTCCATCATGCCACCACTCCCATAAAGTCCTGATCAATTTTTTATTCCTAAGTCTTCCAAAGATGCAATCTAATTAGAAAATGTAATAAAGATGAAGTATGAATCTCCTAACCACTCTTTCTTAGGCCCACACCCCTTTACCCCAGTTGCCTTAGTTCCTCCTTTTCCATCTATATAAAGCAGTTAGATTACAGACCTGATAATTGGGTAATTTGCTTATGCCCATTCTGGAAATCCCCTTAGACTCAAAGTAGAATTTTTGTGTTTGCACAATCATTTACCCTTCATTTATCATTTTATATGTTAATTGTTTACCAAAAATGGGAAGTACTTCTTCAGTGAAAGACCCAGTGGGCCTATTCTGTCACTCCAAGCCCTTTATTTTCTTTCCTTTGACCCATGGGGAAATAAGTTCAAGAGCAATCAGAGGAAATCTGATTCAGGAGAAATCAGACTCCTCACAATCCAGCTCTCTTCAACCAGAGGCAATTTTCCTTCCATCCTTACCTAAAAGCTTAAAGGCCTCTTCATTCCAGATCACTGTTTCATCTTGTCTGGGTGGATGTGAAACAAGAACAGCCTTTGAAGGATTTTTACCCTCCTCCTAGTTGTAGGTGATATCCCAAATTCTCCTGAGTTGGGGACTCTGATTTAGTGCTGAATATCCATCAGTTGGTAGCCAAATTTGCTGTCCCACAGGCAGAACTCAGATTGCCAACCTCATGGAAGAGCAGATAGGATCTGAATGAGCACCAAGGCTTCCAGTCACTCTTGTGTGACATCATACTTGACATAACTCAGTTCTATGTGCCCAGTTTGACCATAAACATGACAACATGAAACACATGACAATTTTTGAAGCAGGGGATTAGTGATGGTGAGACAGAGATTTTATAGTAAAAATGAATTGATACTTCTCCATGCTTTCAAAAAAAAGCTATCCATTGAGGTAGAGTGAGTGGGGAATAGGAACTGATAACTATGATGAACTGTTGCTTTCCCCTAAACCTCTCATTTGACTCTGGTTGCAAACTGTTTCTCCAGGCTTTGTTACAAAATGTCCAGTCAGAACCACTCATAGTTCCCTTTGCTTCTGAGTCTTCATACAAGCTGCTCCCTCTGACAAGAAGGCTTTCTCTACCATGGCTCACCCTGGCTCAGAGACACAAGGTGTTTAAGAGAACTGGGCTCCTGCATTTCAGGCTCAGCCCCACCCATTTCTGGTCATATGATCATAGATATTTCAACTGGCCTTTCCATGCCTTACTTCCCTCATCTGTAAAATAAGGAGTACTCTATCAATTACATAGTGTTGTAGGTGGTATGAAATAGGCTAATACATGGAAAAACTGAAAATAGTGAGTGGCTGGTACAGAGTAAGACCATGTGAATATTTGCTCTTAGTGTTATAGATAGGTCACAGCTTACTGAGTATGTCCTAACTAGGTGATTTTCCTGTTTAATGTTTTCAGAGAACCTGATTATCCCCCATTTTGACACTAATCATGGTTGATGGGAGATTTTTTAGTTAAAAACCTGTCTCCTCCAAATACAGTGTAGCAACTTGGGAGTCAAGATCAGGTCTAACTCATCTTTGCAGTTCCTGAAAATATGACAGTGTCTGACATGTAGTGGGTACTTGATATACATTTGTTTAATCAACAAATTTATAGTCACTCCTCCAAAGGACACATCCATCATAGATACCATTAGAATGGGATTGTGTGATCTGGCTCCTAGAAGTGCCATCACTCAAAAGTGGAACTTGGGACATGGTTATTTAATCTACTGGCCCTGAGACCCAGGAAATGTTATTGTGAATGTCCTTAATCCCTTCATGTACTTCCTTTTGGAGCCTCTGGAACAGGGTCATGATTGTCCACAACATGAAAGGACTGAGCTCAGGACTTTTGTGATCACCTGTCTGGGAGTTTGAGTTTACTCTGAACATCCCTTGCTCTCTGCTTCAGACAAGCCTCCAAATTTATTCTGGAGGCCATTTGCTCACATGACAGTGGGTTGCAGATACATGAGTAAGTCCAATTAAGTGCAGCTGAGCCTGGACCAGACTAGAAGAACCTCAAATCACCAATCTGAAAAGTTGTAATTGCAGTGAATGTTGTTTTCAACCTCTACTTTTGGGGGTTATTTGCCTTACAGAAAAAGATAACTAAAACAATTTTTGACTTGGCCCTGTTTCTCTCCAAACTTTGAGGGAACTTCTGTTAGTCATTTAATTTTCAAGAGCATCCGGCATAGCATCTGACATGTAGACCTTATACTGTACATCTTTGTTCACTGAATGGCTGAATTAAAAATATGTATTTATCAGAGTGAATCTGTGCATAAAATTATATGTGCAATAAGAATTTTTTCATGATAATTCTTTAAGTAAATGAAACTTCATGTTGGAGGTGCCTGGTTACCAAATGGTAGAAAATATTACATTATTTCTTCTTACAGTCCCCCCCCCCACTGCCTATGGTTCTGCAATATTCTCCAGGATATAATGAAGTACCGAAGCATTAGAAAAGAGGCTTACCATAACACTTTTCCTGAAGCATTGGCTCTGCTGCTTCCATGCCTTATTTGAGCACAGGCAGCTTGACAAGGCCAGGAGTACCATTAGCAGGTTTGGCTCCCTAGGTCCAACATTTCCCTCTGAATTGTTGCCACCTACTCCAGGACAGTATCAATAAGTAGGGCTCTGTCCTTTTCCAATGCCTAATACTCTCTTTTCTCACTCCAATCCAACTTCCCCTCAGTTTCCAAATCACTCTGTGTGACCACTTCAATGAGCTGATTATACACTTTTAGAAATGTCTGCTTTTCAGAGCCCAGCAACCTCCTTGAAATTAGGCAGGTAAAGAAGAAAAATAGAGGAAAATTTTGCATTCAGTATAAGTTTTAATAAACTATATTGCCATACATTTTCAAAAGGTCATGTAGAAAAAATTTCCATTGATTCACTTGAAAGTTGCAAGATGAAAAAAGAGGTTTCAATTTGTTCATAATCTAAAGGGAAAGATGCAAAGAGCAGATAAGAGGAGGAATAACTCCCTAGCCATTCCTCATGATGTCTCCACTTTCACACTTCCTTTTGGAAGTCACTGAAAATACTACATAGTCGCTGACACATGCACAATGAACATCATTCATATTTGCACAAACAGGAATTGCTTTGTGTCTTTTGTCTGCTGCAAAATTATATGCAAAACTGAAAACCAACAAGGAGGAAGATAAAAAAAAACCAATAAAATGAAATCAAGTTTTTCATATATATAAGGACCTCCTAGAGTATTTTCAAAGATTTTACTTATACTGATGTCACAATAAAGAGAGGACCTTTAGTGGGGGATACACTTAAGATGCTGCTAAAATAAACACATATCCTTCCTGATATAATATTATATGTGTGATATTTTGCTTTTTTATCATCTTCCTACTCCACAAAAATGTTCCATGAAGACAAAATCTTGTCTTTTGTGTTTGTCAGTATATGTCTGGTACATATATTGTGCCTGATACCTACCAATAACTCATAAATATTTGTGGATTGAGTGAATTAAAAAATTAATTAATTTGGGGGGATTAGTAACTTTGCACAGCTTCTTTATATATTACATCTGTGAAAACAAGAATAAATAAATTGACACTATTCCAGATACAATTTAGAATTAATCAAAATGAGAAAAGAGGGAGCTGGTGGAGCTCAATGATTGAGTGCCTGCTTCCCATGTATGAGATCCTGGGTTCAATCTCCAGTACAGCCTAAAATTTAAGAAAAGAGAGAGAGAGAGAAGAGCTGGAAAATGAAGTGATAGAAAAAATAAGATTGTGCACAAATGAAATGTGCTATCCTTACCTTTACTTTGGAGAGAGACAGCTCTATTTCTTCCACTTACACTGTAGGATGTGCACGTACTGAGAGTGTTTGGTCTTGCTATATGTTTAAATGCACAATCATATTACCTAGCTACACTAGAAAAAGAGCATGCTGCTGAAATAAAGATAGACACATAGAACAATGGAATTGAACTGTCATTCAAAAACAAACTGTCACATCTATGGTTAAGTTATTTTTGACAAGGATGTCAAAACCACCCAGCTGGGGCAAAACAGTCTATTCAATAAATGGTCCTAGAAGAACTGGATATCCATAGCCAAAAGAAAGAAAGAGAACCCTTATCACACACCTTATACAAAAATTTACTCAAAATGGATCAAAGACCTAAGTATAATAGGTAGAACCATAAATCTCCCAAAAGAAAATTTAGGGAACATCTTCAAGATCTGGTGGAGGGGGTGGATTCTTAAACCATACACTGAAAGTAGGAGCAACCAAAGAAAACATGGATAAATGGGACTTCTTCAACCTTAAAGACTTTTGTGATTCAAAGGATTTCATCAAGAATGTGAGAATTTCAGTGGGAAGGTGGCCAATGGGTTAGGTAGATAAGGCTTAGATCTCACTAAAACAACAGAGAAAAAGCCAGAGGAGGCCTTGGGGTTCTGCTTTGGGGTACAGCAAATCAGGACAGTGCTTCACAATTCCCGGAAGAGTAAGGTTCAGAAAGACAAGCCAAAACAACTAATCTTGAGTTATTAAACCTCCCGGCTGTGAGATGTTAAGTGAGGGTAAAACTCCTGGTGAATTGTATCTAACAGAGAGTAGAGCAAAAATCTACCTCTATGGGAAGGTGCTCAGAGTCATCTAGGAAGGTACTGGACAGATAGGGAAACCAGGGGGAAATCATGGGTTGCTTACCTCAGTGTCTGGAAGTGGCAGACATACCTAGCCTTCAGGGTGGATAGACTAGGTGGACTTCCTGGTCCCCTGCTCTAAAGAGGAGTGTGATAACAGATTCCCTGTGAGGAAAAGGGATCTGAGAGGGTGGAGAGTGATTTCTTTGTTGTGAGTTTAGCCAGCTGGGTCCCCCTTGAATATCAGAAGTGGCCCCAACTCAACAGGGAGAGAGGAGGGGCAATTCCTTAGGCAGGTGGTCATGCCCAGATACTTAGGAAAAGAGCAGAATTACATCAGAGATGAGGCAGAAACAGGCAGCTGATCAGGACCACCCTGGGACACACTGCAGGGACTCTAACCTGCCTGAGGGAAAGGGGACTAATTAACACAAGGAGGCAGAATAAATCAGTGGAAGAATTCCTTCCTAGAATATATGAGGTCCCTGATTTGATTCCTGGCTCTTCCTTGAGAGGTGATCTGCCATGTTATCAGGCATCCAACTGTCAAATTTTATTACAGGGAACATAAATATTCTCTTTATTTAGCTTTTCGTGGACCTCATATTTTTTTAAAAATGACTTTCTTTTTTAAAATTTCCCTTCTTATACTCATTAAAACCAGTTCAAAACCTGCAGAGGGCAGTCTGCAGCATGAGTGATGGATAAACACCAGCAGCCTGAAGAGATCCTTAGGGGTCTAAGAGAGAAGGTTGCTTTTCCATGTTTATTTTTGTTTTTAAATTCTTTATTTTTCCATGTACGTTTTAAAAATGAGTAACAGCTGTCCTGTTTCATGCTTGTTGTGTATCCCCTTACTTTGTTGCTCTGCTATTCTTTTTTTGTTGTTATTCTTGCCATTATATAAATGTTATTTACATGTATATATATTTTAAAAGATGCTTAGACTACACAAATACCACACAGAAACCACAGGGATTCCCATGTTCCCCACCTCCCACACCATCCACAACATCCCACATAAAGATCTTTCATTACTGTGGCACATCACCTGCAATGGGTAAACACATCCCGGAGCTTTGCCACTAAGCATGGACCACAGTTCACATTATAGACCACACTCTCTCCCACACAGTTCTGCATTGTATATCCTGATGTAAAATGGCCTATATCCATCGCCACAACGTCACTCAGAACAAGCCCCAAGTCCTGAAAAAGCACCTGTATTACAACTGCCCTTCCCCTCCCCACCCTGAAAGCATCTACTGGCCACTGGCTCCACCTCACTGTTATAATTTCTTCCATTGCTTGAATCACAATATGTCTACAACAGAATACCATTAAGTCTACTCTAGTCCATAGCTCTTTCCCTAATTCTGAGGGGACTGGGATGGTGATGTCCACTCCACCTCCAAGTTAGAGTGGGCTTATATCCCATGGATACGGTGGATGGGATTATCCTGCCTTCAGCTGCATGCTCTCTCCATTCCCTGGGATGGCCATTGTCCATCATCATCTCCTCACCAGGTGACTTGGGTGAGTCCATTGAGCTGTAGAGTAGGAGTTGCAACTCCACCAAGATTCCAGGCACAGCTGGAACATAGGCAGGCCAGAGGCTCCAGTCTCTGGAAGTATATCTACAAACTCCAGACTCACATATAGGTTTGAATAGAAGGGACTGTTGGACCATGAACAGGGAGGACTTATTTGAGTCCAACTCTGTCACTCTTAGGAGCCCAGGTTCCAAAGTAGAGCCCACTTATAAGGCATCAATCTCTGGGGCTATCCCCCCTTATATAGGACCTGGGTGTCTCTGGAGCCCTCAGGAGACCCTCTGTGTGGGATGATATCCACTTTGGTGTTCTATGAGATCCTACTGAGGTGTGCATAAGCGTTACCTTTGGGATGACCTCCTGGCTCTCTTGGAAGTCTCTTAGCCACATGAACTCTTTTATCTTTATATTTTCCCCTTTTATTCAAGGTCTTTTTCCAGTCATGTTGCCAGTTGGCACTTGGTATTAATCCCTCATTGCCAGGGAGGCTCATCCCTGGGATTCATGTCCCACGTTGGGGGGAAGGTAATGCATTCACATGCTGAGTTTGGCTTAGAGAGAGGCCACATTTGAGCAACAAGGAGGGTCTCAGGTGGCAACCCTTAGGCATCCCATAACAGTAGGCCAAGTTTCAATTACAAGAGCAAAGACTCATAAGGCTAGTTATCAATAACAAGAACCCATCAGTGGGCCATCCTCTTTTGCCAGACACTGCCCCTGCACTCAGGGGACTGTTGCTGCTCCCTTGGAGAATGTGGCAGAGCTCTACAGTTTGGGAATTCAGTATTCCCTCATTTATTGAATGATTGTCTACCCACCGTGACTATGCCACATTCCTTGATCATTTGAACAATTTTATATATCTTTCATGTATATTCAGATGAACTTACTCCCATGAATCCCCCATTGCAGACCTTTTTTCTCTTGTTTACATATTTCCTCTACCTATAACATGTCTCTTCTCTCCTTGATCCTTATATCTCTTGTTTTGTGTTGTTATTCTTTCATTTCACGTCTTTTATTTCCTCTCTAACATTTTTCTTTTTATTTTTCTTTTTTTCTCTGTTTACTTTCTTTATTTACTTTTCCCCCTTATATCCAAAGTGATTATTTAATGCTTTAATATATACATATTGTTAATCCTCTGAATTTATTGAACTGGTGTATTTATTTTATTTTTTTTAAGATGCTTAGATTACATAAATGTTACACAAAAAATATAGGGATTCCCATATGCCCTGTAACCCACATCCCCCACAACCTCCCACATAAACATCCTTCATTAGTGTGGCATATTAATTGCAATTGATAAATACATCCTGGGACTTTGCCATTAAGCATGGACCATAGTTCACATTGTAGAATAAAGACACAAACAGATATATGCACACCAATGTTCATAGCAGCATTTTTCACTGTTTATTTACTTTTTTCTTTCTCTCATTTCTCTTTTCTTTTCTCCTCTTCTCAACACTCCAGATTTTAAATTTATTCTATATATTTTTCTCTATTCTGCTTCTTGTTTCATTTTTTCTACTCCAGTTTTCTAGCCTATTCTTCTGTGCTTCTTACTAGTGTTAATTTTTCAATATCCTGTATGGTTGCTCTCCTAATTATTACTATTATTATTAGTATTATTCATTATTTTTTCCTATCTCTTTCCTTTTCTTTTGTTTTAACTTTTTTCTTTCAAATGAACATAGACAACAACAAGGAAATAGAATAAGAGCAATGAATTGTCAAAGTGAAACCTTACCACACACACAAAAACAACAAAAAAATAAAACCATAAATTAGAAAGAGAAACTAATCAACTGAATAAACCCATCAACACAAACAGATGTCTATACACCAACAAAAATTCACAAGCCATACTAAGAAACAGGAATACTTGGCCCAGTGCAATGAACAAACTGAAAACTAGCTGGTATTGCAGAACATAGAACAACTAATCAGAGATGTCCAAACAAATATCATGAATCTCCTTAATGAAGTGAAGGAAGAAATTAAGGATATTAAAAAGACATTAGGAAAGCATACTGAAAAAAATTGTTAAACATACATAAAAGATAACAGGTATGATGGAGCTGAATGGCACAATCCAAGAAATAAAAAATGCACTGGAAGCCCACAATAGCAAATTTAAACAAGCAGAAGAAAGAAGCAGCGATGTAGAAGACAGTACATGTGAAATAAAAAAGATGGAACAGATAGATAAAAAGAAAAAATTCAGTAAGGACATAGGGATTTGAATGACAACATGGAATGCAAAAACATAGGTATATTAGAGGCATCACAGAAAGAGAAGAGAAGGGAAAGGGGACAGAAGGATTGTTAGAGGGAATAATGGCTCAACTCTATTGAGGGAGATGGATGTCTAGGAAGTGTGGTGCACTCCAAGCAGTATAAATCCTAAGGGGCCAAATTCAAGACACATATTTGTCAAATTGTCCAATGCTCAAGACAAAGAAAGAATACTGAAAGAAGCAAGAGAAAAGACAACCATCACATACAACAGAACTTCAATAAGATTGTGCTGATTTTTCATCTGAAATCATGTAGGCAAGAAGGCAGGATTTAGATATAGTTAAAATGCTAGAAGAAACAACTTCCAGCCAAGAATACTGTATCCAGCAAAACTGGCATTCAAAAATCAGGAATAGCTCAAAATATTCATAGATAAACAGAAATTAAGATAATATGTCAATAAGAATTCTGCATTTAAAGAAATAATAAAGGGAGTACTGCAGGTGGAAAGGAAAAAACAGGAGAGAGAGAGAGATTTGGAGATGAATGTAAGAACAACTAAAAATATAAAAAGAGAAATAAAAACAAGTCATAGCATACATGAAGCAAAAGAATGTATGCATATTATAAGGAATTCCTTCACAGTAAGAACACTGAATGTTAATGAATTAAACTCACCTGTCAAGAGACATGGATTGGCAGAATGGATAAGGAAATATGACCCACCTCTATGCTGTATACAAGATACCCATCTTAAATCCAGGGATGCAAGCAGGCTGAATGTGAATGATTGGAAAGCAATTTTACAAGCAAACAATAAACAAAAGGGGTGGGAGTAATTATACTAATAACAGACAAAGTAGACTTCAAATGCAAAACTATTATTAGAGACAAAGAAGGATACTATATAGTAATAAATGGGGTACTCTATCAAGAAGAAAAAACAATCATAAATATTTATGCACCTAGGCAGGGCTCTTCAAAATACATGAGGCAAACACTGGAAAAACTAACTGTAGGAATAAAAGTCTCTCTACAATTATAGTGGGGAAATTTAATACAACATTATCACCAATAGGCAAAACATCTTGACAGAGAATCAATAAAGAAACAAAGATTTTGAATAATACATTAAATGATGTGGGTGTAATGTACATATACAGAACTTTACACCCAAATACAGCAAGATATACATTCGTCTTGAGTGCACATAGATCATTTTCTGTGTTTGACCACATGCTAGGTCATAGAGCAACTCTAAATGACTTCAGATAGATCAAAAATATTCAAACTAATTTCTCCAACCACAATGGAATTAAACTGAAAATCAGTAATGGGCAGAGAACCAGATTAGGTAGAAAGATATGGAAGTTAAACAACACACTCTTAGACAGTCGGTCAAGGAAGAAATCTCAAAAAAAAACCCCACAAAATCAGTAACTACCTGGAAATAAATCAAAATGACAATACAACATATCAAAACCTATGGGATGCAGCAAAAGCAGTACTGAGAGGGAAATTCAGATCTGTAAATGCCTATATTAAAAAAGAAAAAAGGGAAACAGATGTGGCTTTGTGCATGGAGAGTTGGCACAGCAAGATGACAAAACAAAAAGAGACACAGAGGAAAGACAATAAGAGATGCAGCAGGCCAGGGATCTTAGATGGCACAAGAGATTGAGCATTTCTCTCCCCCTCTGGAAGGTCCAAGGATCAGATCCCTGTGTTACCTAAAGAGAAGACACACAGACACAGAATAACACCCAGAGAACAGAGAGCAAGCACAAAACAATGGGGGGAGGATGAAATAAATGAATAAATACATCTTTTAAAAAGAAGAAGAAAGAGCTAAAATCAAAGATCTAACTACACACCTAGAATAATTAGAAAAAGAAAAACAAACTAACCCCAAGAGAAGGAGAAGAAAAGAAATTACAAAAGATTAGAGGAGAACTAAATGAAATTGAAAATAAGAAAGCCCTAGAAATAAGTAAATAAAACCAAAGTTTGTTCTGCAAGAAACTAATAAAATTGACAAACCCTTACCTAGACTAACAGAGAAGAAAACAGAAGAAGCAAATACATAAAATAAAAAATATCGAAGGAGATATCACTACTGACCCCACAGAAATAAGGAGTATCATAACAGGATATTTTGAAAAACAATATGACAACAAGGTGGATAATTTAGAGGAAATGGACAAATTCCAAGAATCACACAAGCAGCCTACACTGTGAAAAGAAGAAATTGATGAACTCAACAGATCAATAATGAGTAAAGACATTGAATTAGTCATCAAAAGCCCCTGACTAAGAAGAGACCAGGATGAGATGACTTCAAAGGTGAATTCAACCAAACATTCAGAAAAAACTAATACGAATCCTGCTTAAATTCTACCAAAAATAGAAGTAGAGAGAACATTTCCTAATTCATTCTATGATGATGACATCTCCCTAATACCAAAGCCAAAGAAGTCACAAGAAAGAAAAACTATAGACCAATCTGTCTAGTGAACCTAGATGCAAAAATCCTCAACAAAATACTTGCAAACCATACTCAACAATACATCAAATGAATTATACAACATGACCAAGTGAGTTTCATTCCTGGTGTGCAAGGATGGTTCAACATGAGAAAATCAATCAATGTAATACAACACACAAACAGATTGAAAGAAAATAATCCACATGATCACCTCAGTAGATGCAGAAAAAGCATTAAACAAATTACAGTACACTTTCCTGATAAAAAACACTACAAAAGATAGGAATAGAAGGAAACTTTCTCAACATGATAAAGGGTACATTTGAAAAACCCAAAGCTAACATCATTTTCAATGGTGAAATTCTAAAAGCTTTCCCTCTAAGATTGGAAACAAGACAAGGATGCCCACTTTCACCATTTCTATTTAACATAGTGTTAGAAATACTTGCTTAGGCACATAGGAAAGAGAAAGATATAAAATGCAACCAATTGGAAAGGAAGAATTAAAAATTTCACTATTTGCAGATGACATGATCCTATACATAGAAAGCCCTGAGAACTTACAATAAAGCTCCAGAGCTTATAAATGAGTTCAGTAAAGTCACAGGTTATAAGATCAACACACAAAAATCAGTAGCATTTCTGTACAATAATGAGCAATCTGAGTAGGAAATCAAGAAAAAAATACCATTTACAATAGTAACTAAAAGAATCAAATACCTAGGAATAAAATTAACTAAAGATGTAAAGGACCTATATGCAAGAAATAACACAACTCTGTTAAAGGAAATCAAAGAAGACTTAATTAAATGGAAGAATATTCCCTGTTCATGGGTAGGAAGACTAAACATCATTAAGATGTCTATCCTTCACAAACCACTCTACAGATTTAATGCAATCTCAATAATAATCAGTATATCATATTTTACTGAATTGGAAAAAAAAATTGTGAAATTTATTTGGAAGGACAAGAGTCCCAGAATAGCCAGATATATTGAAAAAGAAAAATGAAATAGGTAGAATCACACTACCTGACTTTAAAATATACTACAAAGCTACAGTGGTCAAGACTGCAAGGTATTGACACAAGGGTAGAGATAACGACCAAAGGAACTGAATTGAGAGTTCTGATATAGATCCTCACATATACAGTCATCTGATATTCAAGAAGGCCATCAAACCCATTCAATTGGGAGAGAATGGTTTCTTCAACAAATGGTGCTTGGAGAACTGGATACCCATATCAAAAAGAATGAGAGGATCACCATTTCATATCTTATACAAAAATCAACTGAAGATGGATCAAGATCTAAATATAAGAGCCAAGACCTTAAAGACCTTGTAACATAATGTAGGGAAGCAACTACAGGACCTTGTAATAAGAAACGGTTTCATGAACTTCACACTCAAAGCATGAACAGTAAAAGAAAAATTGGATGAATGGGATCTCCTCAAAATTAAAAACTTTTGCACCTCAAAGGAGTTTGTCAAGAAAGTGAAAAGGCAGCTTACCCAATGGGAGAAAATATTTGGCAACCATATATCTGATAGGGGTGGGCCTAATATCCAGCAGATATAAAGAAATCCTATACCTCAAAAATAAAAACAAACAACCATTTTAAAAAATGGGCAAGTGACTTGAAAAGACACTTCTCCAAGGAAGAAATACAAATGGGTAAAAAGCACATGAAAAGATTCTCAATATCACTAGCTATTAGGGAAATGCAAATCAAAACTACAATGAGATACCATGTTACAACCATTAGACTGGAGGCTATTAAAAAAAACAGAGGACTACAAGTGTTGGAGAGGATGTGGAGGAATGAGAACCCTCATCCACTGCTGGTGGGAATGTAAAACGACCCAGTCATTATGGAGGACAGTTTAGCAGTTCCTCAAAAAGCTAACTATAGAACTGTCATATGATCCAACATATCCACTGCTGGGTACATACTCAGAAGAATAGAAAGCAAGGACACAAAAAGCTATATGCACACCAATGTTCATCGCTTCATTATTCACTATTGCCAAAAGTTAGAATCAACCCAAATGTCCATCAACAGATGAATGGATAAACAAAATGTGGTGCATACATACAACAGAATATTATTGACCTGTAAGAAGGAATATAGTGCTAACACACAGGGTAACATGGATGAATCTTGTGGACCTTATGTGGAGTGAAGCAAGCCAGGCACTGAAGGACAAATATTACATGACCTCACTGATATGAATTAAGTAAATTGAGCAGACTCAGGGTGATATTTTCTGGAAGATAGGCTTACA
>JAQZBX010017033.1:0-35943 GCA_029593785.1 Cabassous unicinctus
GTTATTTTATTGTATTGTCTGATAGGCTAGAAATTCCAGTAAGGTATTAAGTAATTCTGGTACTAACAGAACTTATACTTACTCTTGATTATAAAGGAAATGACTTTTGTTCCGGGATTCTTTAAGCAATTTTCATCCCACAATACCTGAGGCATATAGCACTCTGCATCAGAAAGCCTGACTAATCACATTGGTTTATTCAATACTAGAAGGGGAAGAGAATCTGGTGTGCAGATCAGCCCTTGGGTGGGGGTGATTCCGCTATACCTGACTTTCACCACCTCTAATTGTGATTCACCATCTTTTCATTAAATAAAGTCAAGGTTCTGATTTTGAAGGTGTTTTGATTTTTTTAAAAAATGTTTTAAAAAAATATGCACTCCTCCAAAAATGATACATTCAGGAAGAAATATGTTCATTTTATTAAATGTTTTATCTATATCAATGAGCCTATAGATTTTTTAGTTTTTGCAGAAAAGTGAGGTTTGATAGTAAACAATTATCTAAATCACTAATACTCTATAAAAGATGGTTCTTCATTCATATTTTCTTGTTGATATTGGTCAAGCTTATGTTATTCTGTCTTTTCCTATATTTGGAAGAGTTTCCCACTAGATCATTCAATTTATTTTTCATAAAGCCTATACCATTCTTTTCCTTGTAAAATATGCATATATTTGAAAAAAAAGAGAAAACTTTAAAGCCAAGGTATGCAGTTATATATAAAGATACCTGAGGCAGATAGTAACCAATATAAATCAGAGGTAGGTATATTTATACCAGACAATATAGATAAGGATAAAATGCATTTATAGGAATCAAGTGGTCAATTCATAATGATAAAAACGTTCAACTCATCACAAAGATATAGCAATTGTTATATATTAAGTGAAGATATTATAGCCTCAAATAAATACAGCCATGAAGAGAAGCAAAAAGTTATAAAATCAACCATTATAGTGAGAAATTCTGACGTCTTTCTCAAGCAAATAAACACATATATCTAACAAATATAAGTTATGTTTAAAAAAAGATTAACAAGTTTGATTTATTGGACACATGTGGAAACCTTTGTCCGACTATTGAAAAATATATACATTCTTCTCAAGTGCACAGGGAACATTAATCAACATTAATATGATGTAAGTCAAAGCTCAACCAAAGAACATATCTAATAAATACAAGTGGCTATTTTATTCTTTTTGGAATTCCAAATCCCAGGCAAATAAAAATGAAAGTAATTTTATATGGCCTGGGAAATGATTTATTAATGAATAAATGGAACTGTGCACAAATCTGCAGTAAAGCTGAAAAGAACAAGGGTCACTTGGAGGAAGTACTGCTAAAGGTCTTAATTATAATTAATATAATTGTTATATTTTAATTAAGAAATTGATTATAGACCTTTTAGGCTTCACGGTGCTATTTCCCTTACATTCCTAACGTCTTTCCAATACTTTTAGATATAGGGAAAAATCACCTACCCCTTCATCTTTTTGCTTTTCCGAAACGTTCCTGCTTTGCATGATTCCCCATTCACTGGGACACTGTGGCTCTTTTCAGCTGTTCATTTCTTTAATAATTTTTATATTTTATTTTTATAGGAGCTTTAGATTACATAAATGTTACATTAAAAAATATGGGAGATTCCCATATACTGCACCCTGTCCCTCTCCCATCTTTCATTAGTGTGTTATATTTATTACAATTGATGAACACATATTGAAACATTGCTACTAACCGTGGTATATAGTTTACATTATGGTTTACACTTTGCACTGCACAGTTTCATAAGTTTCAACAAAATGTTATTACTATGATGGATACCAAGCATTATACATTTTGTCAAAGATCATTAATTTTTAATGATGGAAGATCCAATATTTTAATCAGGTAGAGGCTTAGGGTAATTGAGTGTCAGTCTTCTAGTGGGCCCTCTCACCCCATACATACAATGCCTCTCTGCTGGTCCTATCCAATTCTGCTCATGCTGTGGAACTGAAATGTTAAGGTGATATACTCTTCAGTTGGAGTTGTTTTATCTTCATCATCATGTCAATAATACTACAAAACATTCTACAAAACATTTAATGATGTGTTAATATTTTTAAAAAAAACATTTTTGTTCCAGACTCAAAGAACAAATTAAAAATCCTACCATGACAGTGGTCTGCTTTTACATTCATTACACTGTCCTTTGTAAATAGTGTCATCATCCCCCATGTTTGTAGAATTCAGTCAGGGCGCTTCAGAGCCTTTTAGCCCCTTTAGCTTTAGTCAAAGCATTAAGGCCTCAGGAGAACCAGGTTTTCCCATCCTTAATTTGGTCATTGTATTGTATTTTAAGACAACCACGATTTCAATGCTTTGCTTAAACATCCCTGTGCCGTCCACACAGGTTTCAGACCAAGAACTATCAGTATGTTCTGGCCTTGGTGTATGCCCTTGAAGAAATCAACAGGAATCCCCATATTTTACCCAACATTTCTCTGGGCTTTGATCTCTATAATGCCCTACACAGTGAACAGAAGACATTGGAGAGGCCCATCATTTGGCAATCAGGGCTGGGCAAGGGCAACCCTAATTACAACTGTAGGGAAGAGAGCAAGTCTGTAGCTGTCCTTACAGGAACAACATGGACAATTTCTGCCCAGATTGGGACACTGCTGGAACTCTACAAAATTCCTCAGGTAAGCCTGGATTGAGGGGAGGAGAGTTGAAATCATGTCTCCTTTGGTGACATTTTCAGGTTCCTTTCAAAAAACATTGAAATGAGGGAATTGTGCTTCTGCATTTCTCAAAGGGTACAACTAGTATAAGAGACTTGGTGAGATATGCATATGTCCTTTATATGGAATAGCAAGAAGAGAGAGGGGAAAGGAGAAAAAGAATTTCCAAGATCTCTGAGATGTATAAATTATTTTATAGAAAGCTCTCAGGAATTGGGGGATATTTAGAAAAGAGAACAAGAAAAATTTCCCTTCTGCCACTTCCCACCATTTCTTAATATTCATAGGGACTGGGATTGTGCTTCTCACCTGTCCTCTTTCTCATGTTGGTTCATTTTCTCCTTCCCCTTTAGCTTACCTTTGGTCTTTATGACTGACACCTAAGTGATGGCCAGTTTCCATTGCTCTATCAGATGGCCCCCAAGGACACATCTCTGGCCCTTGCCATGGTCTCATTGATGCTGCATTTCAGCTGGAGCTGGGTGGGGTTGGTGATCTCAGAAGACAAGAGAGGGGTTCAGTTTCTCTGGGACTTGAGAGGAGAGATGGAAAAGAATGGAGTCTGTGCAGCTTTTGTGAAAATGATTCCCTTCACTGAGAAGTAATATTTCTCATTGGACTGGCAATATCACTCACGGATCAAAGAGTCATCAGTGAATGTGGTGGTCATTTATGGTGACACTGACTAACTAATAGGTTTGAACTTTCGTAGATGGGAATATTTAGTGGTATGGAAAGTCTGGATCACAAATTCACAATGGGATTTTACCAATGGTGAGAGAAACTTTTTAATTTACTCATTCCAGGGGACTCTAATTTTTTCTCACCACCACGGTGAGACACCTGGTTTCAAAACATTTATGCAGACAGTTAATCCTTCCAAATACCCAGAAGACTTTTACTTCACTAAATTGTGGTTCATCTCTTTTGATTGCATGGTTTCTGAATCTGATTGCAACACACTGGAGAATTGTCATCCCAATGCTTCCTTGGAGTTGTTGCCTTGGCAGGAGTTTGACAAGGTCATGAATGAAGGAAGTTACAATGTGTATAATGCAGTGTATGCTGTGGCTCAGACCCTTCATGAAATGATTCTTCAACGAGTAGAAATGTAGTCAGTGGGAAATTGAGACAGGCTGGTGTTTGAACCCTGGCAGGTAATGACTCTTCCATTTGAAGAATGTGTATTTCAGAACATGTCATAAACGTGACTTTCTTGGCATTCTGCCTATGCTTAAGCCTAATAGTTCAGGGTTCTTTCCCCAAAAGCACAGGAGTTGATAAACTTGTTTCACTGTCTAGGTGGTAAATCTAGTCCTAGGTAGAAATGGTCATCAAAAAGAAGGTGCCAGTGCCAGGGAGGAAATCAGTTATGAATCAAGATCAAAGGTTGAGTTACTAAGGACCTCAAAATCCTGCCCACCAAATGTTTTCAATAGAATATATCTAGACTTCTTCCATGAAGCTCTTAAATGATAACAGGGAGAGAAGTAGTTGTGTAAGTAACTAGCCCAAGCTGGGCGCTCTATTTAATACTGTACATAAATTATCTCATTTAATTCTGTAACCACTTCAGATAATGATAATCAGGATGTAAAAGATGACAGTCTGGGAAAATTCAGATAATAAGTAAGTGTGGTTAGATTTGATTCTTTTAAATAAAATATACAGTCTATTCAAAGTACACAATTAATGGTATTTGGTATGATCACAAATTTGTGCATTCATCATTTCAATCAATATGAGGGTGTTTTCACTTCAATAATAATAATAATAATCAGAAAATGAAAAACTGACAAAAATCTACTCTTTAACAATCACCTCTCAATCTCTCTATTCAATTGTCATTCATAGCTGCTATTCGGTTTCCATCTTTCTAATTTATTGTACTTACATTTTTATAGATGAAGTCAAACAATATGAAATATCTTTTGTCTGGTTTCTTTTCACTTAGCATATTTCCTTTTTTTACTCTTAATGGAAGTTTATTATTATATTACTATATGTTACTGTCCTTAGTTTGCTTTGATTATATTTTTGCCTGATATTAACATCTTATAACATTAATGTAGATTTGTTCTGTTTCAAAGAAAAATAGTATTATATATGCAATATTACCCATAGTAATATTTAACATGAGGTTTCACTATGCTATACCGTCCCATGATAGATTTTTTAGTTTTCATTATAGTAATATACAGGAACTTAGACTTTCTCTTTCAGCCACTATCATGCACTGTTGTTTACAAACACTATGATGTGCTTTCACCATTTCTAATCATTTCCAAAGATTTACAAAAACCTTTCTATCACCAATGAAACCTCATGTTTCCATTCTCTAATCTCTTTCTGTTTTATAGTGAATTGTATTCTAGTTATTAAATGCATGAGCTTACACAATATATTTACTTCATAATAGCACAATCATACAGTATTTATCCTTTTGTATCTGGATTGCTTCACTCAACATAGTGTCCTCCAAGTTCATACATGTTATCATATGCTTCACGACTATATTTCTTCTTATGATAGCATAATATTCCATTGAATGTATACACTGCAGTTTGTTTTTCCATTCATCAATTGAAGGACAACTAGGTGGTTTCCATCTTTTGGAGAATGCAAATAACACGACTATGAACATCAGTGTGCAGATATCTGTTAATGTCACAATTCTCACTTCTTCTGGTTATATACCTAGTAGTGATATTGTTGGGTCACATCACAAGCTTATATTCAACTTCCATAGGAACTACCAAGCAGGCCTCCATAGTGGCTGTACCATTCTACATTCCCACCAACCGTCAATAAGTGTTCCTATCTATCCATATCCTCCCCAAACACTTGTAGTTTTCTGACTTTTTGATAGTGGCCAATCTAAGAAGTGTGAAATGATGCTGTCTGCATTTCCCTAATTGCTAGTGATGTTGAACTTTTTCTTATATGTGTTTTTCACCATTTGTATTTCTTCTTTGGATAAATACAAATCAAAACTTTTGCCCATTTTTAAATGGGTCATTTGTCTTTTTAATGTTGAGTTGTAGAAACTGTATATCATAAATATTACACCTTTATCGGATATGTGATTTCAAATTTTTTCTCCCATTATGTTGGCTGCCATTTCACCATTTGTTCAAAGTCCTTTGAGTTGCACACGTGTTTAATTTTGAGGAGGTCCCATTTATCTATTTTTTTCTTTCATTTCTCCAGCTTTGGGTGTTAGGTTTTAAAGACCCCCACCCACTAAATGATCTTGAAGATGTTTCACTACTTTATCTTCTAGTAGATTTATATTCCTGGATTTTGTACTTAGATATTTGATCCCTTTTGAGTTGATTCTTGTATAGGGAGCGAGATAAAGGGTACTCTATACTTTTGGTTATTGATATCCAGTTCCCCCAGCATCATTTGTTGAGGAGACTGTTTTGTCACAGTAAAGTGGATTTTGTAGGCTTGTCAAAACCAGATGGCCTTAGAGTTGTTCTATTTCTCAACTCTCAATTCTATTACTTAGTCAATGTATGTATCTTTATGCTAATACCATGCCATTTTGATCACTGTGGCTTTGCAACATATTTCAAGGTCAGACAATGAGATTCTTACTTCACTCTCCATTTTTAGGAAATCTGTTATTTCCAAATAAATTTGGTAATTGCCTTTTCTTTTTTCTGTAAAGTAGTCTGTTGGAATTTTTATTGGCACTGTGTTGAATCTAGAAATCAGTTTGGGTAAGATTGGCATCTTTAAGATATTCAGTCTTCTAATTCATGAATATGAAATGTCTTTCCATTTGTTTAGGTCTTCTTTGAATTTTTTAAATCATTATTTTGTAGTTTCTATGTAAAATTTCTTTACATTTTGGTTAAATTGATTCAAAAGTGTTTGAGTCTTTTATTGCTATTAAAAATGGGTATTTTTCCTGAATTCCATCTCAAATTGTTCAATACTAGTGTATAGAAACAATAGTTATTTTTGTGGTATGATCTTGTAGCTTGCCACTTTGCTGAACTCGATTTGTCACAGACATATCAGAATTTTCTAAATATAAGATCATGTCATCCACAAATAGTGAGAGTTTTACTTCCTCTTTTCTTATTTGAGAGTCTTCTTTTTTCTCATCTAGTTGCTGTTGCTAGAACTTCTAGCACAATACTGAATAACAGAGGTGAGAGTGGGCATCTTTTTTTGTTCCTGATCTTAGAAGAGCTTTCAATATTTACCCATTCAATGCAATTTTGTCTGTCAGTTTTTCATATGCGCCCTTTATCATATAAAACTTTCCTTCTAGTCCTATCTTTCGAATTGCTTTTATCAAGAAAGAATGTTGGATTTTGTCAAATGTTTTTTTCTGCATCAGTTGAAATGGATCATGCTTTTTTCCTTCAATTTATTAATGTGGTATATTACATTAATTGATGTTCTTAGTGTTGTCTCACCCTTGTATACCAAGAGTAATTCCCAACTGATTGTATTGAATAATTCTTTTAATATGCTGTTCATTCTATTTGCAAGTATTCTGTTGAGAATTTTTGTGTCTATATTCATTAGAGAGATTTTTCTGTAATTTTAATTTCTTGTAGATTCTATATCTGGCGTTATTGTTAGGGTGATACTGGCTTCATAAAATGTGTTGGGTAATTTTCCTCTTCTTCAAATTTTGGGAGGAGTTGAAACAGGATGGTTGTTGGTTCTTCTTGAAATACTTGGTATAATTCAAGTGTGAAGCCTTCTTATCCTGGACTTTTCTTTGTTGGGAAATTTTGATGACTCTTTCAATCTCTTTAAATGTGATTGTTTTGTTAAATTCTTGTATTTCTTGTAGAATCAATGTAGGTTATTTGTGTGTTTCTAGGAATTTGTTCATTTTAAATAGGTTGTCTAATTTGTTGTCATAATATTCCTCATATTATCTTCTTATGACCCTTTTTATTTCTGTGGGGTCCATTATAATGACCCCCCTTTCATTTCGGATTTCAATTATTTTATCTTCTCTTTTTTGTTTTTCTTAATTTAGCTAAGGGTTTGTTGATCATTTTATTGATTTCTCACAGAAACAGCTTTTGTATTTTATAAATTTTCTCTATTGTTTTTTTCCCACAATTTCATTTATTTCTACTCTAATCTTTATTATTCTTTCCTTCTGCTTCCTTTTGGATTGCTTTGCTCTTCTTTTTCTAGTTTCTCCAGTTGTTCATTTAGATCATAGATTTTAGCTCTTCTTTTTTATTATAGGCATTTAGGGCTATCCATTTCACTCTCAGTACTGCCTTCACTGGATCCCATCCATTTTGGTAATCTGTGTCCTCATTTTCATTTGTCTCAAGATATCTACTAATTTCTATTCTAATTTCTTCTTTCACCTACTGATTGTTCAGGCATCTTTTGTTTAGCCTCCACACATTTACAAATTTTCCCTTTTCTTGTCTGTTAATAAGTTCCACCTTCATTCCCTTATGATCTGAGAAAATGCATTGTATACTTTCAATATTTATATAATTATTGATATCTACTTTTTAACCCAACATGTGATCTATCCTGGAGAATGCTCCATGAACAGTGGGAAAGAATATATAACTCACTGATTTGGCATCTGCAACATTCTGTATATGTCTGTTACGTCTAGTTTATTTATCATATTGTTCAAGCTCTGTTGATCTTCAGTCTAGTTTTTCTATTATTAATGTGAATGGGGTGTTAAAGTCCCTACTTATTACTGTAGAGATGTCTATTTCTCCCTTCCAATGTTCCAGAGTTTGTCTCATGTATTTTGGAGAACTCTGGGTAGCTGCATAGATATCTATGGCTGTTACTCCATCCTGGTGGATTTTCCCTTTATTAATATGTAATGAACTTCTGTATCTCTTTTAACTTTTTTGCATTTAAAGTGTGTTTGTTCTGATATTATAGCTACTACTGCTCTTTTTTGGTTACTTTTTGCATGGAAGATCTTTTTCCAACCTTTAACTTTCAGCCAATTTGTACCACTGGATCTAAGGTGAGTCTCTTGTAGACAGCATATGAATGGTTCAGCCTATGTCTGTTGTTTGGGGAGTTTAATCCATTCACATTCAATGATATTACAACAAATGCATTATTTATTTCTACCATTTTATTCTTTGGATTTCATATGTGTAATCTTCTTTTCATCTGTCATTTTTACCCTTTTGTTTGTTCTCTCTGGTAGTCTTGCCTTCTACTCTCTCCTACAAGCCTCTATCCTCTGTCTTTTCCTTTTAGGGTGCAGAACCACATTTAGTCTTTCCTGCAGAGTTGGATTCCTATTTATGAAATCTCTTCATTTTTAAAAAAAATTTCCAATGTTTTAAACTTACCTACATATTTGTAAGATATTTTGCTGGATAAAGAATTCTTGGCTGGCAATTTTCTCTTTCAGTATCTTAATTTTATCATACCACGGTCTTCTCACCTCCATGGTTTCTGATGAGAAATCTGCACTAAGACTTACTGGATGCCCCTTGTATGTGATGGCTTGTTTCTCTCTTCCTGCTTTCAGAATTTTCTCTTTATCTTTAGCACTTGACATTCTGAGTAGCTTGTGTACTACAGTATGTCCATTCAGATTTATTCTGATTGGAGTATGCTGTGTTTCTAGGACATGTAAATTCATTTCTTTCACAAGAGTTGGGAAATTCTCCACCATTAATTCCTTAAATACTTCTTCTGCCCATTTTTCCTTCTATTATTTACCTTCTGAAACTCCCGTGAAATATATGTTGTTACGCTTCATGTTATTGTTCAACTCCCTGAGTCCTACTCAATTTTTTTCCATTCTTTTCTCTCTCTGTACTTCTCTCTCTTTGATTTCAACTATCCTTTCACATCACTTATCGTTTCTTCTATGATTTCGAGTATGCTGTTGTATGCTTCTAATGTGTTTTAGGTATCACCTATTGTGTCTTTCATTCACGTACATGCTTATTTTTCTATTCATGTTTTCAAATTCTTCTTTGTCCTCACCTGGTGTCTTCTTAATGTCTTTTATCTCTTTAGCCATATTGTCTTTTAACTCATTGATTTGATTTAAGAGATTTGTATGAACCTTATTGACTAGTTGTCAAAAATCTTGTGTCTCATCTGGGGCTTTGAGATGATCTTTTGCTTGAGCCATATATTCCTTTATCTTAGAATGATGTGTAATTACTTGCTGATGCCTAGGCATCTGATTATGATGGTGAGTTTGCTCTGATGCTCACTTTTTCTTTTGACTAGAATTTAGTGGCAGGAAGCTATGTGTTACTGCTGTTCTCTGATTCTTGTTTCAACCTGTTGTATATCTTTAGAATTGTCCCTGTTTAGTTGCTCAAAGATAGGATATGGACCCAGAAATGGCCTGCAGACCAGATTCCAAGGGCATTTGGGAAGGAGCTGTAAAGGCCCCAAAAACTTCTTTTATTTATTTACTTTTACTTTATTTGCATCCACCTCCATGATCTGCCACAAAATTCCTCAGCTCAAACTCTGGTTGGAATGAGTTTTCTGTAACCCTGAACACTGTAAAGAGGATCCTGCCTCAGGGTTTTTCAGGGACTCCCTGATCAAACATTCTCAGAAGCTGTACTCCTCCTTTTGCTAGCAGCCCTCTTTTGTCCTGGGTAGTAAATAATTCCACTCCCCTCTGTGTCTTCAACAACCAGTCCTGGTCAGTAGTAAGGGTATTTAAGAGGGCTTGATTTCTTTAGTCTCCTTCCAACTCCCAGGGAAAACAATGGCAAATCCTCACCCTACACCGAAGGTCACATGGAGCACAGCAGACCAAATTTGTTGGCCAAAACCTGAATCAGCCTTAGTCTGTGACCATCTCTCTTCATTTTCCTGAGGAAGTGGACCCCTTACACACCTTTTGTCATAGCTGCCTGCAAGAGGACAGAATGCGCAAAGTGGTATGCTATGAGGGTAGGGGAATGGGTGCCGCCAGCTACAGCTGCAGCTTTTACTCACAGACTTTTCCCATCAAGAGTCTTTTTCTTTTCTTTGCCCCTCTCTCTTCTGGATGGTGTCCAGGCTTGTCCTTGTGTCCTCAGCCCTAGAACATTTTTCCTTGCAGATTTTACCTGTCCTCTAGCTATTTTCTGGAAGAAAAGTGAGTCCTGTGTCTCTCTAATCCTCCATCTTACTGGAACTCCTAGATTTGGTTCTCCCATTAAAGTTTGTCTGCATTCACACCCACAGATTGTTTTATTTTCTTGTATTTTCAGTTTTCTCCTGAAACTGATCTATATTTCATAAATGTTACGATATTTTAGCCCTCCATATGCTTTAATTTGTTTTACTTCATTGTATGCTATTGATAAAATTGCATTGTGAAGCAGGGATTACAGAAGATTAGAGTTGTTCCCAAATTGGGTTTTCTGTCCTCAATGCTGGGGCACACTTCCTCACAGAATTATGTGTCTTTTTTAGCTACACCTATTTCTGAAGGAAACACAATTTAATAATACTGCTGGTGAGCTAATGAAATTGGATGAGAAAAAGATATTTGGTGCCAGGTGTAACACTCTCAACTTTTGGAATTTTCCAGAAGGTTTTGAACTTCAAGTTAAAGTAGGACATTTTGCCTCAGATGCACCACGTGATCAACAGTTGTCTATATCTGAGGAGACGATAGAGTGGGCAGCAGGATTTTCAGACGTGGGTACAATCCAATTACCATGCTTTGTATTACATGTCAATAACCACAATTTTCTCGTGCAGATTTTCTGCCTCCTTACTACACAGTAAAAGGCCACATCTGGCAGTTTGATAATTCATCTTTCAACTTGAACAAATTTCTTACCCATTCACCAGTGGATGGAAAAAGAACACATATATTCAAACATATATTTTGAAATTATTAAATATTTTATATCATTCAATAACCATGACATATTATCAATTAATTTGATTTAGGTATTTAAAATTTAAATTTGTTATGACAAAATATATAATGTGGGACAGAGTGTAAACTATAATGTAAACTATATTCCATGCTTATGGCAATTCTCCAATATGTGTTCATCAATTTTAACCAATGTATCACACAAATGATGGATGTTTCTAATGTGGGAAAGTTTGGGATAGGTAGGGGGTGGAACATATGGGAATCCCCTATAGTTTTTAATGTAACATTTATGTAATCTAAATTATCTTTTAAAAAATTTTGTAATGTATTAAAAAATTTAAATTTGTTGATGTTCCAGTACCTCAAAAAATCTTATTACTGGAGAGTTAAAGTCACAGCTAATAACAACATATATCTGATTTTCTTCAGACTCCCCACTCAGTATGCAGTGAGAAGTGCATTCCTGGATTCAGCAAAACCTCTCAGGAAGGAAAGGCTGCCTGCTGTTTTCTTTGCACCCCCTGCCCAGAGAATGAAATTTCCAGTGAGACAGGTAAGTGTGTGCCCACAAGAAAGTCCCCGCCAGTCCTTTATATTCCCCATTCATACAAGGAATTCGAAAAGATTGGACAACAACTCCAGAATCAAAATTCTCCCTTCCTTAATTTAGTAATTTAAATTTGATAATAATGTTTACCATTGAAATGACTCTCCTTCTCTGCCCTGAACTAGCTTATTTAAGTAATTGCTTTAGACCTATTGCAGACAAAATCATCTCTGTGAAACCCTTTAGTTTGATATTACCACAGTAACTAAGTTTCATCCCTATATTGGAATTTAACCATGAGTGGAAGTGTGAAGCTTTTCTGGATCCCAGAAAAGATCATGTTCTTGGAGTTAATCCATTTCTGTGGGTGTGGGATACTGTGATAGGATTGAATTTTGTTTGGGACCTTTATTGGAAGTATTTCAGAGAGGTAGGGGCCAGGGAGGGTCTCTACCTTCTTGCTGGAGTCTTTTATAAATGTGAGAAACATTCCAAGACACACAGAGAAAGAGAACAGGAAGCTTGTACCCTGCCATGTGAGAGAGGACTCCAGGATCAATTATGGCTGTAGAAAGACAAAATAACCCAAAGAAGTTGAGAGAGAGGCCGGTGGCTGGAATTGGCAGCTTAGTTCAAAGCTGAATAGGTATAGACTGGGGACAGATGAGCCATCTGCCTGATTGCCAACAGCTGAACTCAGGGAGAAAGAGAAGCTGGAGGAGAGAGAAGAACTGGCTGCCGTTTTGCCTTGCATGTGGCAGGAGTCTAGGATCTGCCAGCAGCTGCCCTTGTTGAGACACATCATCTCAGACGTTACCTTGATCTGGACATTTTCACAGCTTCAGAACTGTAAGCTTTTACTCTAATAAATTCCCATTATAAAAGCCAACACATTTCTAGTATTTTTGTATTGGCAACCTTTAGCAAACCAAAACAACACACTATTATAAGTACCTGCTTTAATCTTGTTCTAAAGGATATTTAGATTTTATTAAAGGCATAAATCTTAACCATCCTGAGTTTCCCCATGCCTGACACTGTTTGTGATAAAGAACACATGGTCAGGAAGGATGTGACTGATTTAAGAAATGGGTATTTTTATGCTGTACAGCAAAGGAATGATATAGCATGCACTCAATGAGTATGTTTTATTTTCTGCTGTCCTCTACTTCACAGCTGAGTTGGGGAGAGAAAACACAGAGATCTTTTATTACCATAATTACAGGCTGCAATCAAATTATGTACATGATATTATGGAACCATATATTTAATGTGAGGAGGGGTCTCATGGAGTTCTTCATAGAGGCAGTGGCATTAGTATTATGTAAGATGAATGAGGGGTGGACTAAATTATTGGTATAATTATTAGAAATGGCAAAAACATAGGTGACTCATCACTGCATGTAATATCAGAGATTCAGAGAACTGGCAAAGGAAGTTTCAATGTGACAGAATCACAGAGAATATTGGGGTTGGGGATTGAGACATGATGTAGAAAATGGACATTAAACCAATATATAAGATTTTTTTCACAGTATAATTAGCATCTTGAAGTTACTCATATCCATGATTTTAAATGCTGGAATCACCTTTATGGTGGGAATTTTCTAACTTTCTTGTGTTGATGAATAAATGGCTTAATTTCCCAAAATACTATTATTTCCAAATTTTGAGAAGTGTAGAGACATATGGTATATTCTGGCATTTAGTCAATGTGGCAAAGTGATTCATATACACATTGTCTATAAGGTAAATTTGAGTATATGTTCCATATACACATATAAAGAACAGTATACCACTGAGTTTGATTCCCACATGTTTGGCATTTAAGAAATATACTTTTAAACAACCCATACTTTAAAGTAGATAATACAATAGGATCTGTAAAACGATTTGAAACTGAAAATGCTACATTTCAGCTCTTATGGGATGGAGCTAAAGAACTCCATAGAAAGATATGTATAATCCTAGATTATATGTTTTTGTATATTATTTAGTATATGAGTTCTAAGTATTTATCAAAAACTAAAATAAGAACTGCAAATTAAATGTAAAGAAAATGGAAGATATAAAATTATAAATATAAGAAGAAAACATAATAAAATACAGATTGTATTAGTCAGCCAAAGGGGTGCTGATGCAAAATACCAGAAATCAGTTGGCTTTTATAAAGGGTATTTCTTTGGGGTAGAAGCTTACAATTACCAGGCCATAAAGCATAAGTTACTTCCCTCACCCAACTCTGTGAGGAGTCCAGCTTCCTGTACTCCTCTCTTACCAGGGCTTGATTCTCTCCAGGTTTAGCTGCTTGTTCTTTCCACAATGCCAGCTGTAGACTATTAAGTAAAATGCTCATCTCTTTTCCTGGGGCCTTCTCTCCTTCCTCAGGACCATGCTCCTCTGTATGTTTGCTTCCTGGGGCTCCAGCTCAAGACTCCAACATCAGAACTCCAGCTCAAACTCCAACTCAAAACTCCAACTAACTCCTCCTCTCTACCTTGTAGTTTTATCTGAATCCCTGCCCACCAAGGCGCAGGGAATCAAAGTCCTACTGACGTGGCCTAATCAAAGCCCTAATCATAACTTAATCATGCCCAGAGGAACAGGCCAGTTTTCAAGCATAATCCAATATCTATTTTTGGAATTCATAACTATATCAAACTGCCACACAGATATACAGAGGATAAAAAAGGTCAAAACTCTCTTTAGTAAAAGACAAAATTGATAAATCCATAGAATGTTGTATTATAAAAAAAGAAAAATTGCAAAATAAATAACAGGATTTAAATGTGGGTCATTTGTACAGAAATTTTTAACATCATAAAAGTTGAGTATAAATAATTTCATTTGAAAATTATTTGAAAATTAAAATGAAATTTACAAATTCCCTGAAAAAATATGTTATCAAACTGTCCCAATAAACAATGAAAAATCTGAAAATTTTCATATCTTACCAAGGACATTAAATCCATAGTCTACAATACTCTCATAAGTTTTTATTGTGACGAATTGGGGAATTTTACCAAATGTTCAAGGAAAAATATTATCCTTTTACTCACACTCTTCCAGGGAATAAGGGAAAAAATTATTCTCAATTCATTTCATTAGAAGCTTAACAGTGGAACAAAAATCTGTTAAGGTCATTAAAAGAAAGGAAATTTATAGCACACTTTCTGTTTTGAACACACACTTATATATCAAAAAAAAATTCACAATCTAAATACAGCTATATTTTATAAAGAGGCTCTTGTATGACAAAGTTTGGTTTATGGAACATAATTCAGTATATGACCTCCCTGAAAAGGAGAAACAATCATTTAAATAAATGCAGGAAAACATTTAATAAAATTCAACACGCATTCATGATTTTAAAACAAAAACATTCATTATCAGATTAGAAATAGAAGGGAAACATTTTATTCTCTTAAAGGATACTTACAACAAACCAGAGCAAACATCAAACTTTATGGTGCTTATTGAAAGTGTTTAAGGACTGAGAGATTAAGTATGAGAAAAACTGCTCAATATTGCCACTTCTGCTAGATGTTACATTGGAGGTAGTGCCCAATGCAATATTTGAAGAAAAGAAGTAGAAAGAATAATTATTGGAAAGTGTAAAATAGAACTGACTTTATTTGCACTGTTATTATTGTGTAATTATAAAATCTGGAAGGTTTTATAAACTGAGTTTAGTGGTCTGAATACAAGATTAATACACAAACTTCTGAAATTATATATGCCAGTCACAGGCCATTCTAAAATGCAATTTTAATACATGACATTTATAACATCTTGAAAGCATGAAATGCCTATAAATAAAACTAAGGAAAGTTTGGAAAAACTTCTGATTATAAAGTTATAGAAAAACATTGAGAAAAATTTAAAGAAGACGATAATACAAGGAGGGCTATACCATGTCCATGGATGAAAAAACTCAATATTGTAAAGGTATCAGTACTTTCCAATTGTTGTATTGATTCTATGCAATTGTTATCATAGTTCTAAATTTTTGTGGCAATTGCAGCCTATTATAAAATGCACATGAAAATGAAAAAAAGAAAAGGGTAGCCACAACAAACTTAAAGACCAAAATAGGATAGGAGTAATTATTCTACCTGCTTCAATTCTTTTAATGTCACAATGTTGTGGTTTCAGTACAAGGATAAAAAACGTAATCAAAGGAACCAAACAGCAAATACAGAAAGCAAATGTTCACATAAAGACATTACTATTTGGCGTATAGTATTTCTAAATGAAAAAATAAATAATCATTAAGAACATGAAGGAGAAGAAAATTTGTAACTTGGGAAGGCAAAAATTTCTTAAACATGACAGATCAAGCATCAATGTTAAAGGAACAATTTAGTAAATGAAACTATATTAAAATTATTATTTTCTGTTCAATGAAAGGTCAAGTCACCAAGTAGAAAAAAAAACTTAAAATAGATCTAACCAATAAAAATTACATCTAAAATATATAGAGAACTCCTACAAAAATCAAGATGGACAGAAATCCATTAAAGAAAGGCATGACTTATGAAAAGCGTTTTCATAAAAAAATATTTCCAAATATGCAATGCACATATGAGACACTGCTCAGATCAGTCACAAGAAAATTGCAAACAAAAATCATAATGAAATAGATTAAATTATTTTCCAAAAGAGCTAAAATTAAATGGACTTACCGTGTTAAGTGTTGGAGAGAATATGGAACAACTGGAAGTCTCATGTTGCTTGTCAGAGTATAATTTTGAGTAACCATTTGGAAAACTCCTTGTTATTACTTGCAAAGGTGAATATTTGCATACTGTATGACCAGTAATATAGCATTGTACCTGTACCAGACAAAGAAACTCGCAGCATTATTTATAATAACAAAAACCCATAAACAATCCAAATATATTACACCAATAAAAATGGATAAATAAAAGATGTGTTAATATAATTGAATTCTATTCAGCAATATAAGTGAATGGATTATACCACTTCACAACCACAAAGATCACTATGTTTCAAAGCGTAATTCACAGTAGACAATGGGATGAAATAACCCAAATATCCATTAACAAATGAATGGATAAACAAAATGTGGTACATACACATAATGGAATATTATTTAACCACAAGTAAAAATGAATTTATGAGGTGTGCTGCTACAAAGAAGAACCTTGTACACATTATGCTCTTTGAAATAAGCAAGAATCAAAATTGAAAAATATTGTATATGTCACCTATAAGAGCTGTCTTGAGATAGCAAATCCCTAGAAAAAGAAAGAAGAGTAGAGGTTGTTAAGGGATGGGGGCAGAGGGAAGAGGAAATGTATATCTGGTGGATGTGGTGCATTTATAAAAAGAAAATAACAAAAATATTTTAAAGGCAAATGAAATATATCTAAATCCAGTGGCATGGATGAATCCCAGAAACATATTATTGGGTTAAAAAGACCCAAGCAGAACTAATCTATGAGGTTGGAAATCAAGAAGGTAGTTTCTTTAGAGATGTGGGAGTTTAATTGATTTGAAGGCATTAGGGTAAGGGCTTCTCTGGGGCTGATTATGTTCTCTTCCTTGGCCAGTGTGGTATTATCCATGTGTTTACTGCCTCAAAATTCATTAATCAAAGCATTTATGATTTGTACCCTTTCATTAGTATATTTTATCTATCTATCTATCTATCTATCTATCTATCTATCTATCTATCTATGTATCTATCTATCTAACTGTCTATCTATTTATCTATTAAAAGAATGAAAGCTCAACAGTGAATGAA
Organism: Cabassous unicinctus; assembly: GCA_029593785.1. Classification (NCBI taxonomy): domain Eukaryota; kingdom Metazoa; phylum Chordata; class Mammalia; order Cingulata; family Chlamyphoridae; genus Cabassous; species Cabassous unicinctus. The sequence goes on from JAQZBX010017033.1 coordinate 17,886, forward strand.
AATTCAACTGTTATCCAAATGAAGGTCTGAATGTCTATAAGGAGGCCAGAGGTCTAAGAGAAAATATGGGGAAGAAAGCCAAACAGATTGAAACAGTGTTATGTAGAGTCAATGCTAGCAGGACAGATTTGGCTAAAGTTGTCCAGTGGGATTCTTTTGGGGTCCTGTGAATCAGAGAAAATTACTAAACCTGAGTTGATGACACTTTGTTCTTCTCACCAGATATGGATGAGTGTGTGAAATGTCCAAACCATCATTATGCAAACAGTGAGAGAAATCGCTGCCTCCAAAAAGCTGTGACCTTCCTGGCTTATGGAGACCCTTTGGGGATGACTCTGGTCTGCAGAGCTCTTTGCTTCTCTTTCCTCACTGCTGTTATTCTTGGGGTTTTTGTGAAGCACCGGGACACCCTCATTGTCAAGGCCAATAACAGGACTCTGGGCCTCATCCTGCTCATCTCCCCCACCCTCTGCTTCCTCTGCTCCTTACTCTTCATTGGTCGTCCTAACACAGTCACATGCATCCTCCGACAAATCACATTTGAATTGTGTTTACCGTGGCTGTTTCCACTGTCTTGGCCAAAACAATCACTGTGGTTCAGGCATTCAAGGTCACTGCACCAGGGAGAAGAATGAGGCAGTACTTGCTATCAGGGTTACCTAAGTTTGTTTTTCCCATTTGCTCCCTGATCCATATAACCCTCTGTGGAATCTGGCTGGGAACGTCTCCCCAATTCATTGACAAAGATTCAAATTCTGAGCATGGCTATATCATCATTGAGTGCAACAAGGACTCAGTCACTGCCTTCTACTCTGTCCTGGGATACCTGGGCTGCTTGGCTCTAGTGAGCTTCATGCTAGCTATCATGGCTAGAAAACTGCCTGACACCTTTAATGAAGCCAAATTTTTGACCTTCAGCATGTTGGTGTTCTGTAGTGTTTGGGTCACTTTCCTCCCTGTCTACCACAGCACCAAGGGGAAGGTCATGGCAGCTGTGGGGACCTTCTCCATCTTGGCTTCCAGTGCTGGATTACTAGGCTGCATCTTTGCCCCAAAGTGCTATATAATTTTGTTAAGGCCAGATAGGAATGTTCAACATTCATTATGACATAAAACATATTCTGGGGGCAATAAGCCTTCTTAATTTTAATTCATGTGTTTCTAAAAATATATAAGGATCTGAAGAAAATCTACATTATATTTGCTGCCAAATATTAGATAAATACATAAAGTAATTTATCTTCTTCAATTGATCAGTCAGTCTCATTTTTTCTCTAATAGTGTCAGGAGCATGACAACCCTCAGCCATCCAAATTTTCAACTTTAAATTTCATTTTTGATTCTTTTGATTTTTTTCTGGCTTAATTGCCCATATAATAACCATCTTTACATAGTTTTCCACTTTGTTTTTCACTTCATTTTTTTCTAATTTTCCTGGTAAGCACCATAAAGATTCCTTTCATCTGACTATGGTTCTCTTAATGATCCAATAGCACATATGGAATATTCCTTATTTTCCCACAAATTTCCATTGTTATAACTTATGAATAATAAATTCATACTTATAAAAGACTGTTTGTGGACCACTAATTTATTTCATTGATTTTATTTCCCTCTTGAATAAATATCATATGGTTTAAATACATTGAACTTGATGGTATGTTTTGTTTCATATTTGGTTGACCATTTCACTCCTCATTACAGCATCATTTCAGGCCTTGTGGGAGAGAATAACCTCAAGATGTGTGCACTAATCATAGTCTTGCCTGGCAGAAATACTCTTTAGGGTAAGACCATCTAAAAAGGACTTTGTCCTCTCCTTTCTAGGTTCATAGAGTCCAACTCTGACCATACTAGAAACCAGGAAGCTTTATGTGGGAGGGGTATTACCTTAGCTTCTCTCAGAATCACCTTCTTACATGTAGTTTATTTAATGTTATGGCCTGATTTCAAGATGAATTCATGGAAAAACATTCTTTTCAATAGTTATGAGGCTGTTATGAAGAATTCAGTTCATCTTGCCATTCATATCTGCCATTGTTTTCCTGAGAAGATAATACATTCTTCTTTTCTGATAAAGAGAAATGTTTACCTTACTAATGCCAGGAAACTTTACATCAAATTTTGTGCTTAGCTCCAGAAAATAGAGTAACCTTTATCATCAACTTATCCGAGTCATTCTCCATTTCCTAGTATTGATTTTCTCATTTTCTTCTATTAACCATATATATGTATAAATATATTATTGGAATGACAGAAGGACAGACAGAAAGACAGGAAGGAGGGAAGAGGGAGGAAGAGAAGGAGAGAGGAAAGAAGGAAGAAAGGAAGGAAGAAAGGAAGGAAAGCAGGCTTTAATATAAATAAAATCAAATCCTTTTATGGAGATGCAATGTTCTACCCAGTGGAAATATCTAGATGATGATGATGTTTAACATCCTTTAGTTGACTCCAAGAGTTCATATTCAAATGACCATTTTCAACATCTGTGTTTCTTGGATTTCTCATAAATAAAAATAGATCTGGATTATAACACTGGGCTGCTATGGTCTTTGAAATATCATTTAATCTCTTAAATATTACCATCAGTCCTGCTTACTTAGTAAAGTGCTATGTGGGTCAAATAAAATACCTTCCCTTTGAAGTGAGGCTCTTTGGTAAAGTCTAAAAGTGGTTAATATTTTTATAATATACAGATCAGCACTACTTTATGAGAAAAATACAGCTAAAAGGGGTGAGGAAGAGGAAAAATGCATTTGCTTACTCCTCTGGATCTATTCTCTGCCCTTCTCCACCCAGCAATATACCAGATAAAAATATTATTAAAAAAAAAAAACAGGCCTGAAATGAGGGTAGGGTTCATGTTGATGACTGAGGCTGTTTTTCCTGATTTTCTTTCATTTAGCCTTTGGAATTGGCTTGTCAAATATTATCATAAATTCTCTTGGATTTGTTTGGAAATACATTGAATTTACAGGTTAATTTGAGGGAGAAATGATATATTTACAATAGTGTGTTTTCTGTTTCAGGGATCTGCTATAACTTTCAATTTATCTTCTATCCATCATATTTTATGAATAGTAAAAATATATTAATTACATATATTAATAATATATATGGTGTGTATATATGTATATTATATATATATTTACATATAAGGATAATAAACTATCTTGTAATATTTTTCATAGGTATTTTTTAGGGATTATTGCTGCTGTGAAGGGAATTACTTTTCTCTGCCACATTTTCAAACTGGTTATTCATGATATATAAGAAAATTATTCTTTATCTCATATTATCCTTGTCTTTATTTATTGGTTCCTACATTTTTTTTAAATTTTTAACTTTATTTTTAAAGAAGCTTTAGATTACATAAATGATACATTGAAAATACAGGGGGATTCCCATAAACCCCACACCTGTCCATTCCACACATTTCCCCACCAACAACTTTCACCAGTGTGACATTTGCTAAAATTGATGAACGCATATTGAAGCACTGCTACCAACCATAGTCAATAGTTTGCTGAGTTTGCTTTAAAGAGAGGCCACATTTGAGCAACAAGGAGGCTTTCAGGAGGTAACTCTTGGGCAATATATAACATTAAGCTAAGTTTCAATTTGACAAGAACATGGTTCAAAAGTACTATCACCAATGTCAAGGGCCTGGCGTAAAGGTCTATCCTCCTTTGCTAAGCACTGTCTATGTACTCTAGGAATCTTGCCACTCTATTAGAGAATATACCAGGCCTTCTCAAGATGACAATTCAAAATTCCTACAATTATTGTGTGAGTCTCCACCCACTGAGACAACACCCTATGACAACTTGACCACATTCATATTCCATAGAGGCATGCCCCAGTTGCACTCTTTCCCACATATCCCACCATCACTGACACATTACCCCAGTGACTCTCTCCTGTCACAATTGTAACCGTTCTGGAATTCAAAACCTCTGCAAAAACAAAGCTACAAATGTAAATGAAATAAATAAATAATAATAATAAACAGATAACATGAAAAAATATAAAATGAAAATATATCAAAAATAAATTAAAAATTTTAAAATATCGTTTTCATTGTGTTTCATCACTGTAAGATTTATTAACTTATAGGTACAGTGGCAATTTCTTTTGTAGGTTCTCCCAATGTCCTATTTTTTTCTCTTTATTTTCAAGAAATTTTAGATTACAGGAAAGTCACACAGAAAAGATAGTGGATTTCCCTATACCTCACCCTCTCCCTTTGTCACATTTTCCTCTATTAATAACATCTTATATAAGCATGTTACATTAGTTACAATTGATGAACAAATATTGAAGCATTGCTACTAACCATGGTCAATGGCTTACAATATGGTTTACACTTTGTACCATACACTTTAGAGTTTTTTTGTTTTGTTGCTGTTGTTGTTTTTGGAGTTACCAGGGATTGAACCCAGAACCTCATACATGGGAAGCAGATGCTCAACAACTGAGCTACATCCACTCCCCTCACTTTTATAGTTTTTGACAACATTTATAATGGCCTGTATCAGTCATTGCAAGCTCATGCAGAAAATGCCCTAATATGCCCTATGTTCCATTTATTCTATTCTTCCCTCCACCTCCCCTAGGAACCTATAGTATCCACTAAGTTTCAATTTTTGAAGAATTCATAGTTATATGCATTAATATTGAGGACTTGACATATTGGTCTGTTTTCTTTTATTAGGAAAATAATAAGCGGAAAATAGAGGGATGGAAGGAGAATGGGTAGGTGGAGGAATGGAGAGACTGAATGAATATAGAGATAGATAATTAAAGAGAAAAGCTGGACAAATAGAGAAAAGAGAGACAGAATATCTAAAATAGTATGTCATACTGTTGACTTGATATAAAGATAGACCCAATGATGTACCCATAATCTCTGTCATAACTTTAAAATAACTACATAACTTGTGTTTCTTTTGGTTGTAATAACAGAAAACCAAACTTAAATTTGCTTAAGAAAAAACAAGGATGTATTAGCCTCTATAAGTTTTGATATATTGCACACAAATCTTGGAATTATCTTCCTCCCATTGCTCAAATTGGGCCTTTGCTCATTTTCTCCCTATTCATTGCACTATATAGAAAAGACTTTTGTAATAGTGTTACGTCAAAAGAGCTCATGCCTGGGGGAAAAAAAAAATAAAAAAGAGCTCATGCCTGGGGAAAAAGACAGGGTCAGTAGTGCTCAATCACATAAATTCTGCACAATGAGGAAAAAGCAATTGACTCAAAAACCTGCATGCTCGAAGCAGAATAAGGGGGCATAAATATAGGAAGGCATTTAACAATTGTCCAGAATACTTATATTGATATTTCTATTTTAAGATCCCAACCATGATGTTAACGTCACATATTGAACTGAAAGTGAAGCATAATATGTTGGTACATACCATGTCAGCATGTATTGGATTATATCACACACAAAGAGACCATAGATGTGCTGTGATATTAGGAACAATCCACAGTGCAGTAAGAACTAAAACCCAACAAAGAATACCATATAAAATAAAATAGGAAGGTGCCCACAGTTTAGGAGAAAATATCCTTAATACATATACCTGACAAAAGACCGATGCATTAACATACGCTGAATTCCTACAAACAGCCGAAAGAAGAAACGGACAAAATCTTAAACGTTTTTTAAAATCATGATAAATAAATGGCCAACAAACACATGAAAAAGAGCTCAATATATTAAAACCACAATGAGTTCAATATATGTTAACCTACTAGAATAACTAAGAGTGAAAAGGCTGACTATGTCAAGTGTTGTTTAGGATGCAAAGGAACTCAAGCTATTGCATATTCCTGGTGTGAATAAAAGCTATTACAGTCATTTCATTGAACTGTTTGGTGGTTTCTTTTAAAGTGATCATTAACCTACCATATGACACAGGAATTCCACTCATACGTATGTACCCAAGGAAAATATAAACATGTAGCCACTAAAAGATTTACATAAATGTTCATAGCAATTTATTAATAACAGCAAAAACTGCAAAAAACTAAATATACATCCACAGGAAAATGAATAAACAAAATATTGTTTAAAATACAGTGTAATATTATTCAGCCATAGAAAGGAACAAACTGTCAATATATTCATAAAATGGGTGAATTTCAAAAGCATTATTGTGAACAAAGGAAAGAAAAATTGAAAATTCATACAGTAGGATTCCAAATATATGAACTACAATACCTAACAAAACTAATCTATTGTAATAGAAGTAAAAATGATACTTGCTTCTGGCGTGGAGGTTTAGGCATAAAGGATTAGAAATGATGATAAGAGAATTCTCAGGGTTGACAGAAATGTTCGAAATCTTTATTACACATTTGATAGGTGATAATTACACATGTATATACAATTGCAAAACTCTTTGCAATTACATTTAAGATTATGCATTTTTCTGCAAAACGCTTCAAAAATATGAGGCTATTAAGTGATGCATTGCAGAAAATATTATTGAAACAAATCATACCTTCTACCAACAATTCTACTCCCTGAAGAAGCAGTTCTCAGTGATGTTTGGGTAATATCAAATCATCAACAGGCTGATTATTTTCCTTTTCAAAACCAGGAGTTGAAGCAAAGGATGACATGAAGCCGCTTGTAATTTTCAGACTTAACTGTTTCTTCTTTTTCCAAATGAATTGTCTGATTTTTACATCTCCATATGTGAGTTTCTGGGAGCGGAATAAAAAGAAGTAATATTGAAAGATTAGTTAAAGTCATTTCTGAAACCTGATAAAAATCAAGGCTTCGTAGGAAGTATGGTTCCCAGGTAAAGACTGTCTGTCTACTAGATTTAAGTTTACTTTTAGCGAATATTGGAAACAAAGGTCTGAAATTGAGCAAGAGGATACTGGAGTCTGTCCACTTTGTCTCACAGATAAGACAACTGAGTCCAAAGTCACACAAAATTACCTGTAGGGTCAGGAACCAAGGTCTCTTACTCTTAACACACAAAGAAATCCCTTTGTTTTTCCTTCACTTTTCCTTCATCATTATCATCAAATAACTGAAGTGGTTCATAAGGTCCTATCTCTTTCTCCATATACTGTTTTGCCTTTACCAGCATCCTAAACTATATTCTTTTGACCACTATTCTACAAAGAGTTCTACAAGTTGTGAGAATGTCTTCTACAGGAAAAATAAATCCATGGTTCTCTAGAAATATATGGCACTACTTGGAGAGTCACAAAGCATAAGCAAGCATGTTTAAGGTTTATTGCAAAGTTAGATTAAACAACTGGTCTAGCACCCTTGGGGCCCTTGTACACCACTCAACAATGACATTCATCTATGTTTCTATATCTCCAAGATTTGGACTCAGACAGAAACAAATAATCCTAGAAAAGCAAAATAATTTGCAGCACAGATAATATATGGATAAGTACCCTATCACCCCTATCTCTGGAGGTGATCACAGTCAAGAGATAGAGACTAAGACAATACATAAATGTTAACTGGTTTCTGTACCAGGAATCACAACATGATTCCATAGTTTCAGGCAGCAAAACTAACGGCATGCAGAATAGATTAACTCATGTACCCAGTGTGGGCTGAGTGGGGAAGTCATCTTACCACATGGGTGCGGGTGGTGGAGGTTGGCAGTGTAAAGCTCTCAGATGAAGTCATTTTTGGTAGCCTATTAATCCACTTTTTGTACTCCTCCCTCACCTGAAAAAAATTAAATGAATACCCTTTCTTAGTAAAAAGTACTAAAATGGAAGATAAGATCAGATTTTTCACTCACTCTCCTCTGAGTCCCATTTACGTGGTTAAATTCATGGTCACTAATACTGTATTATTGAATCTTAATTTACTCCTCTGTGACATTATGATTTTAACTCCTTAACATTTCAGAGGAAATGTCTTCTATACACACTGCCTGGTAGACAATAGACATCAATATCTTAGTTGAATAAATGTGTCAGTGTGTAAAACTGTTGTATTATAGGTGCATTTCATTTTGTGTGCATATGTTCATTCATTCAATGTATATGGATTAATATCTTTGAAGTACTGGGATCTGTGAAAATACAAAAGTGAACATAATAGAACCAGAAACTATCCTCAGGAATCTAGTTGAAAAGGTTGATTTGATAGCATTGGTGTGTGAAGGGAAATTCAGGATGCAATGACAGAATAGAAGGGAATGCCCTAAACTAGATATAGCAAGTAAGAACAAAGTCTCCAGTGAAAGGAAAATTAGAAATGATATCTGAAGGATGGGCAGGAGTTGCTTAGAAAACTGGCATTTAGGAGTAAGCAGGGAAGGGGGCAGCAGGGTAGAAAATAATATTACAAGCACGGGGACATCCTGAGCAATGATGTTGAGCTTGGCAGTTTCACTGAAGGAACAGAGTCTCTGGAACTGAATGAGAATGGAGAAGATGTGAGAAGAGATAAGCAGTGGTCAGACTATGCTGATTTTGTAGTTCATTTTAAAGATTTGAAATTTAAGAACAAGGGAAAACATTGAAAGACTGACAACAGGGGAAAAGGAAGTTATTCATTAAAAACGATTACATTTTGATAGCATATTATTGTGAGTATAATTAATAGCAATGAATTACATACTTGAATCTGGTTAAAAGGCAAAACATAGGTTACTACAAAAATTTAAAAGATAAAATATAGGTCTGTATAACACAGACAAACTTATTGTAGACAAAGGACTATAGTTAACAGCATAGATATAAGAATGTTCTTCCACTCAGCATATAAATGCATTACCTTCCCCCCAGTGTAGGACATGATTCTTGGAGATGAGCCTCCCTGACACCAAGGCATTACTACCAAACAAGAACTAGCAATGCAACTGGAAAAATACCTTGACCAAAAGGAGGAAAAGGTAAAGAAAAATGAGTTTATATGGCTAAGAGACTTCAAAGTGAGTTGGGAGATCATTCCAGAGGTTACTCTTATGCACATCTCAGCAGGATCTCATTGACTGCCAAAGTAAATATTACCTCAAATGGTGATCCTGAGAGCTCTGGAGACATCTAGACACTCTAAGCAGGGCATCTAGCTCAGGACTTTGGTGCCTTGATAGTAAACCCTACTTTGGAATTTATGCTTCCCAGTGTAATGGAGTTGGACTCAGTTGTGGTTTCCCTACACATGGCTCTTCTGCCCCTTCTATTTGAACCTATAGTTAGTACAAGAATTGATAGGTATATGCCCAAGAGACTTAAATCTTTGGGCTCTCCATGTGCCAGCTGGGCCCTGAGCCTCAGCAGAGTTGCAACACATGCTCTCCAGTTCATTGTACACACCAGGACAATTAACAAGGAGATGATGATGAACAATGTGATCTAAGTATCTTTTAAAAAAATTAAAAAGTATATATATATATATATATATATAAAATAATGTCTTTCATAAATTATTACAATGTATGACACGTTTAATAAAAGGTGTTAATTATAAGGCGGTATATGCAAAAAAACATATTTAATGTAAAATAAGGATAATAATTAATAGCACTACTTTAATAATCTTTCATCAACTGTAACAAATGTACCCCACTAATGCAACATACCAGGAATAGGGAACTATGTTGGAATGCTATATTTTTTACATGACATTTCTATAAACCTACAACTTCTCTATTTTAAATTTTAAAATATAATAAGAATAGGAAATATTGCACAGGCCTTTGTATTGGTTGATTTAAATGAGGTAACCCATGTAAATTGCTTTACACAATGTCAGGAACATAACTGCTCTCAATGAATAGTGGCTACTACTATAAAATATAGAACAATTTAAAAAGGTGCTATCATCAATGGTTACAAATATTTCAAACCAATGGGAGAGGTTGGTGGTGACACAGTATAGGGGAATCTTGTATTTTGTGCCTGATTGTTTGGCAAACCAACAATTTCTCTTATAAAATTTTTTTAAAATTGATCTCATTTGCTGCATTTGAGTTTTCATGGAATTTGGGATCATATAAAACAAGCTTGGACATAAAATATCTCTTGAAGGAAACTCTTGGTTCCCGGTTAAAAGTTTATTAAAATATGGCAATGCAAAGTATTATTTTAAGAACAGCACAATAAACACCATACATTTTGCTAGACTTTAAGGTACATATCCAAAGAATGAACAGAAATGGCTGCATCCAACTGTTCTACATCCTTAATGCATTTCAAATGACAAGAAACCAGAAAGATAAAAATGATAGCACTGAACGAGAAGCAAGTTCTCTGAAATACACTACATAAGGAAACAAGAATATTTTGAGGACAAGTAAGGTTGGAAAGCACTTAATAGTGGCTACAAAATGTGAGAAGCTCAGAGCTAGGCTTGTAAATATACAAGCACAGGAAAGAAAGTAGTGGCATAAATGAATGTTTATGTAAAATGATTTTCCATCCGGGTTTGTTGAGTTACTTACGTAAACACTTTTATGTTTCTTTTGTAAGATAATATTAAAATTTTCAACCTATTAGATTATCAGGAGGATATATACACTAAATATTATGAAAAATTTGCTTTATTTTGCATAAAAATAAAAACTTCATGAAAATAAGTATTATTTAATACCTACTCTGCCATCCTCATATGAGATGAAGAGCAGAAAATACAAATAAGTGCTTGGAATAAAAACAGCAGATGAGAACTGCAAAGAGACATCAATTGTAGGTGTTACTGATAGGTCAAGAACTTAAACTCTTGTCATATATATATATGCCAGGGAGTGCTGCACATAGTCTTTCTGTGTGTGTGATACTAGCTATGATGACTTAATCAAACATCCATTTGAATGAGGTTAAAAACATTAAGACAAGCTACCATAACAATGTCAAATATTGTCAATTTTCCTGGAGCCCATATTCACTAGTCTATGCCCCAAGGAAAGCCCAGTAACTTTGGTGTCTCCATAGCCCTCTTGGGAAGGTTGTTGGAATAATGGAATGAATATGCTACATGAAACCATAGTATTGTCTGTTCCAGGTCCTCTTCATTTTTGGTAGTACTAAACAGCAGGGAAATATGTTGTGGATAAAGGAATCAAACTGTGTTTCTGTAGTAAGCAAAATCATGGTCCCCCAAAGATGCCCATGACCTAATCCCTGGACCTTGTGAATGTGTCAACTTCTGTGGCAAAAGAGGCTTTACAGATGGAATGAAGTTAAGGATCTTGAGATGGGGAGATTATCTTGAATTACACGTGTAGGACTTCGTGTAATCGCAAGGGCAAGGGAAAAGGGCCTGGAGAATCAGAGAAGGAGATGTGAGAGTGGAAGCAGAAGTCAGAATGATGCAAGTCCTGACTCTGAAAATTAAAGGGAGCTGCAAGTCAAGGAAAGAGGAAGCCCTCTAGAAACTGGAAAGGCAAGGAACAAGTTCTTCTCTAGAACCTGCTGAAACCTTAATTTCATCCCAGCTAGGCTCTGACATCCAGAATTGTAAGATAACAAATTTGTACTGTTTAAGCTATTACATGTTTGGTAATCTATGACAGCAGTAATGGAAACTAATATAGTTGTCTTCCACGATAAGAATATTAAATGTGTTTCTTAGGTTAATACAGATAGGATTCATTCTCTACAGTCATTTAGTAGCAATACAATGATATATGTTAGTGAATTCAGGGATATTTAACATCTACAAAGACATTAGAACAAGCAAAAGAGTAAGGAAAGGATATTTCAACAGATTTCTGTTTTTATATCCATTCAATATAAGCTGAGGACACAGCTGTAGTTGACAAAGTGGAGATTCCTGTTAATATAAAATTGCACAGGCATCTCCAAAGGTGCCTTTGACATGGATTTGCTCCTTCTGTTAATCGCATTATAATGAGAAAAGCTGCATGAAAAAAGAAGTCAGCAGTCATTAGAAACAGAAGAATACACAGTATTCCAGGGAGAAAGATTAGAGAAGGAGGTTGTTCCGTGAACAAAGGAGAAGACAACAAGGGAGTCAAATGAGTTTGTAAATAAAACAGCAAAAACTAATATCTTAAGTCTCTGAGTTTAAGAACTTATGAGGGCTTTTACTTGACTAAAACATAAGCAAAATCAAAATAAAACAGCAAACTGGAAAGATATATTGGTAGCTTATCACACACAAAGAGTTTGTATCCTTAATATATAAAGAATTCCTGGAAATCAACAGGATAAAAGATCAACAACCAATTTAAAAAATGAGGAATAAATGGTCAGTTCACAAAAAGGATATTGGAAATGACCCATAAATATGTGAAAATAATCTAAAGAACCTCATTCATTGTAAGAGAAATATATACGAAACTGCACAGATATCACCTATTTCACCTATTAAATTGACCAAAATTTGGATAAACTCTCCATTGATGCAGGTAGAGAAAAACAGGCATCCTTATTCTTTACTGGTGGGAATTCAAAATATAGCATCCCAAATGGAATGACATCTTGCTATAGCTAGCAACTTATCTAGTCAGTGAAATGCAAAACCACTGCTTAAAGATCCTACATGATCTCCCCAGTGTCTAGTTTTTTTAAATTCACTTCCTAACACTCACTCCTATACTCACAAAGCTACCTTATCATTCTTTAAGTTGCAGAACTCATCTAAGGGACCACACACCAGATTTTCTTCCTTTCTGTGCTGTGCTGACTCTTCTTCAAATTCAGCTCCTCACTTCCATGCCTAAAGAACCCACCTGTTAAGCTGATTCCCAACACAATTTCTCCCATAATATGAATCCAAAAATGTAATTATATATATATCTATTTCTGTGCTTCTTCTTTCACCTTGACTTCCCCTCTTGTCAAAAAGCAGCAAATGGATCTGCACAAGTCCTGGCATTTAATTACAATATAATTTGAATATTGAGAAATGGAAAGCTTGGTGCCCAAATCTTAAATATCTTTTCCATCGGAACCCATGTTCAGGACTTGAGATCATGAATTTAAAAGCTACTATCCAATCCTCAATGCAGAGCCTGTGTTAGGAAACTGGAAAATCATAAAGCAGAGGGAGGGACTACCAAGACTTAGTCATAGAACAGTAGGAGCAGGAATACTTTTAGGCAAGTAAAGTGGCAGAAAGGAGAGCACAAATGTGTGAGGAGATTAGCCTATGCAAAAGAGGAAGAAAGACTGTAACTGTGAGAGGTAAGATGAGGACACGATGCTCATGTTACCTGCTGATTGAGGAGACAATGGACCATGAAGATGTAGATGCCCTGTACAACATTGGTGATGGTGAAGCTATAGGCAATGACTGATCTGAATGGTTCCATTACTGGCTCAATAAGAAAGAAGCCCAGACACCAGGAGCAGCCCAAGAGAAAAAGCTGAGCAATGGCTTTAAATGTTTGCATCCTGTTAAAACCAAGATGGAGGGTAACCAATCTCACCACCTTCTCTTCTGACTATTGTTTTGTCCTTCCTACAGGGATTCATTTACCTTCTTTTGCAATTATTGAAGGCCCTTTCACTTGGAGAAACAATTTTTAAAATGTAAAATGTGTTGAAGAAACAATAATGAATAAGTTTTAGAAAGGAATGGCTATCATTAACTGTAAAAACTTAGTATATATTTATATTAACTGTAATAAATGAATGTATATTTATTTCCTAGATGTGGTCTTCTAAAATGAATTTTTATAATTGGGATGGTATTTTATCATTAATTTTAAGGTTTCAAACATGTACGCTTTTAATTCAAGATTGCTCCTACTTTGATAGTGGTTCTAACATATTAATCAACTCTGCAAATTACTGTTTATGTGGTTGCATATAAAACTGTATGTAAATAGGCTTGGTAACTTCTCCCTCGCTATTTAAGGAAGGGTTAATAATTTTTTTCTGTAAGGATCCAGATAGTAAATATTTTTAGCTTGGTAAGCCATACTTGGTCATTTTAGTGCAAAAGCAACAAGTGTAAATGAATGAATATGGCTGTGTCCCAATAAAACTTTATGGACACTGAAATTTGAGATTCATATACCATTTGCATGTTATTAAATATTTTCTTTTGATATTTCCCCAACCACTTAAAAGTATAGAAACCATTTTGCTCAAGGGCTGTACAAAAATAGAGGTCCAAATTTCATGTATAGGCTGTGGTTTGCTCAGCATGAATTGAGGGAATCCTAGGGAAAAAGAAGAACTTTTATATAAAGCAGAAATCATTCTCTAATATACAGGTGTCACCCTGAAATGTTTGTTCCCCCATTTGTAAAATAGTATAAATATATCTACTTCATAGTTTTATAATAAAGGGTCTGGTCCTCAATGAGTAACACTTCTCTACCTCCACCTGTCCCCTTCCATTCCCACTTCCTTCTCAATACACACACACATGGTTTCTTGGATAACTAGGAAATCCATATTGCATAATGCATGTGGTAAAAAAAATTACTACAAGAATGCAACATATGCTAAATGCTTCTAATTAGCTGAGCGTTTCCTACCTTGTGTTTTGGATCTTGGACACTTCTTTATTGAGGTAAGAAAAGCGATCTCTCAAAATCCAGTGTTAATAAATATAAGGTAATGTTTATCTTAGGATAAAACAGATATACTGACACTTGCAGGCCAGTATGTACAGTCAACATAGAGAGCACTAGAGTACCAGGGTAAAAGCATGGCTGCATAGTTGTAAGATTTTGAGACTACACAGGAGGAAACTACAGATACCACTAGATATCCAGGCAGGACTACAAAAGAAACATGTGGAGAGGGTCAAGTGAGACAGGAAAAATGCAATGCAATCTTCCCATCATTTCTTCTTGCTGAACATATGGGCACATGGGAAGTCATTTCCAAGCATCATTTGCAGATAGTCTAGGAGATGTGACTGAATTCTAGTAAGTGGGTTGTTGGTAGCATGCTGTATGCCTGAGGTCTGCCCAGTGTTCCAGTATTCTTCCCTTTTGTCAGTGACCAAAGAGTTATGTATTGAAATACCAGAGCCACAAATTAGAGCTGCCTTCATTCCTGAGTCACAAATTGGAGAAAAGCCTCCTGACCAATGCAGGAATTTGGAAGAGCAAAAAATAAATCTTTTTTCAATAAACCACTTAGATTTCAGGACACATTTGTTATATTAGCATATCTTAACTTATACTATCTAATCATCAATTATATCCTAAATAGGAATCAGAAATATAAAGTTTGAAGTAAATTTTAGGACACTCAAACTTCTTTGAAATCACATTAACTTGACCATATTAACAGTTACCTTTTTCTATACCAATTTTTTAATTTATTCAAGAAATATTTATTAAGCACCTATGATACTCTAGGCACTGAAGATACACAGATGTCTTCCTCTGTATCCATCAACAATTAAACATCCTCAAGCATTTTGCATCTTAAAGGAAAAAAATGAATGTTAAAATAGTACCTGTTTTTAACTTCCAAAATAAAATAGAAAACAAACATAATACAAATATACCAAGATGACTGTAGATATGGGTCCTATGAAACTCCAGATAAAACCTTTATGTATGTTGATCCAGCAACTTAAAAAGAAAACAATAATAGCAACATTTATAAATATAATATAAAATAAATGATGTAAACATATGATAGTTACATAATATTTGCTTTTTGTCAGGCTCTATTCTAAGTGCTGTAAAGTGGACTAATGTTATCCACATTTTACAGATGAGAAAAAATAAGAAAGAATTTAACTAAATTAATCCAGCTAGTAAGTGAGAGACCTTGAATTTGAGCCAGGCATTCAGGCCGCAGAGTCCATATTCTTTCAAGTTTGTTATTGGTGTCACCTTGGAAGTATTGTTTGCCTTTTCTATAGATCTCAGTTTAATTAGGTAAAAAAAAAAAGTTGTAATAGCACTTTCCTCTTAGGGTTGTTTTGAAGGTGAAGAGAAACAGTGCATATGAAGGACTTTGCACAAAACTGGCAGAATTAATGTTCAGTATTTTTACCAACTGTTTATGAGTCAACTCAACTTTTCCTTACACCCATTGGATTCACATGTAGACAAGTATATATGCCTTTCTCTGATGCCACCAGTTCATACCACACTCACTGCTAAGATATGCCATATCCATGGAGGTTGAACCCTGCAGACAGAGCCACAATCACAGCTGGGATTCCATAGCCAACGGGGTACATGCAGCTCTTCTTGAATCTGCTTGCACTGGTGTAGTTAGTCACCTTGAGGTTCCTGACAGTGAGAAAGAGGTGAAACCATTCAAAGAGCATCCAGGTTAAGGAGCCCAAGGAAAGATAATGCAATGCCTCTGCAATGATGTATCACAGCACCTGGAGCGGGGGAAGAATTACTTGAGTGTCTGATGGGTACAAAGAGCACACCAGTCACTATTCACTAGGAAAAGTTTTATGGGAGAAGGTTCCTTAGTTTTAAAAAGATCCTTATCTTATTTCAGTGTGTGACTTTAAGTGACTTAAACAATCCCCTTATCTATATTCCTATGGGTTTTGGACAGTCTCATTTGGACCATCTAAGAAAAATGAAAATGTTTTTGAGTTCAATGGAATCTTCACTATATAAAAATACATCTTAAAATGGAAGAAGAAACTATCGAAGGTGTGCTTAGGACTCTAGAAATGCATTAACCCTTTTGTTGCCTAATCCATGTTAGACTTCTCTAAATCATGTTACTCTGGGTCTAGCCAGGGATGGCTCATTCCAAAAAAGCATAAACTAGCTTGCTGTTCTTTTCTTCCTTCTCAGGATGAAACTAATCCTTGTGGAAATTTTCTTGCTAGCTTATCCTACCATGAGCCACTGTCCCTTCAGTATCGGTCACTGTCCAGAATTAACAACCTTCTATTCAAGTAGCATGTAGTAGGTCTACAAATACATGCAGGATGAATAAATGAATAAATGAATGAATGAATGACGTCCACAATATTCTTATTCCCATAAAGTAGGAGAACGTTTCTTCAGTTTTGAGAAATAGTCCTTGGTTTCCCTCACTTTGAAAGCTTTGGCCTGAAAGCCATTTCCATAGTCATCAAACTCTCATACACACCAAGCATCTTCATGGAATATTCCTACCATGTCCTTGATTCAACTATATCCTGGCTTTCATTTGAAGAATCTGATTCCCATAGATTTCAAGTAAACAATGGCCACTTTCCATATCCAGGTTACAGTGGGTTTCCTCCTTACTCTTTGGTTTGTTTTTCATTCATTCTCCTTCAAAAGCAAAGCCCTCCTTCCATGCCCTGGGGCTTTAATTGTTTCCTCTCCTTCTTTCACTTGCTTCCTAGTTTCTCCTCCTCATTTCATGGAACCTGTGGTAAGTGGAGCTCAGTTTTTCTGACATGAAACTCCCCAACTCATTATCTTAACCCAGGGTCTATGACAAACTGTCTGATCCCTGCATACCCCTTTTATCTAGTCTGTGCAGTAAAAAAATTAATTGACTATTAACGGGGAAGGAGCACAAGGAAAACTTTTGTGTCTTCATCAAGGTGTTGATTATATGGCTTTGTGTTCATATATATCTATGTATGTATATATGATTAGTGCACTTTGAGTATATATATTATACCTTAATTTTAAAACATATCATCAACATTTAAAATTGGAAGATTTTCAATTAAATATGCAACTTGCAATTTCTTTTTTAAAATGAGATGATACAGTATTATTAGTTCCACCCTATTAATTGGAAAAATGTAGTGGAGCAGAGAAGCTCTCTTTGTATATGGGCATATTATCCACAATAGCAAGCTTAGGGTTGGATAACACAGTAGCCATGTGTTTGGTGAAAAATGGCTGTTTTTTTTTTTCACAAAATTTGGATGCTTTTCTGTATGCATATCTGTTTCTTGAGTAAGTAAAGTAGCTCATTTTGCTTAGCATGATAAAGAGTTTTCAAACACAGAATGGGAGAAAATGTTTGCAAATCATATAAGGGACTCTTGATCTGGTCTGTTAAGGGAATTTTATATAAAATATAGATATTAAAAACTTTTACAAGGATTGTGGGAACATGGCCAAGGGATTAGGTATATAAGGTTTAGCTCTCACTAAAACAACAGAGAAAGAACCAGAGGCTGCCTTAGGGA
>JAQZBX010017034.1:0-35961 GCA_029593785.1 Cabassous unicinctus
ATAACATCTGTGTGGGGAGTTCATTCTGCTCTGCCTCCTCCCACTGATATCTGCAGTATGCAGTGTCCTTGGAGACATTTGCTCTCTACCAGCAAGCATGCTTTTTGGATGCTTAACCCTTTATGCTCTGACTCTCAGCATCTTCTCCAACAATTACCCATACTCATTTTTCACTGAGGGTTTACTATGTACATAGTCCCATGGTACATTTGTTTTAGTTTATCTTCTAGTGATATACAGGAACTTAGACTTTCATTTTCAACCACAATCATACCCATATATTAGTACTTCTAATTACAAATGTTGTGAGGTGCTTTCACCATTTCTCTTCATTTAAAAGATTTATGAACAACATTTATAGAGATCTGCATGGATTAAACTGCAGCATTCCATTTCCTAACCAATTCTATTTTCTGCTGACCTCTATTCTAGTTATTAACTCCATGAGTTTGCTCACAATATTTAGTTCATAATAGCAAAATCATACAATATTTGTCCTTTTGTGTATGACTTGCTTCACTCACAATGATGTCCTCCTGGTTCAACCATTTTGTTGTATGCTTCATGATGTCATCCCTTCTTACAGGTGAATAATATATCTTCTATGTATATACCTCAATTTGTTTATCCTTTCATCATTTGATGGACACCTGTGCTGTTTCCATCTTTTTATAATTGTGAATAACACTGCTATGAACATTGATGTGCAGATGTCTGTTTGTGTCATCACTGCTCTCAGTTCCTCTGGGTATATACCTAGAAGTAGTATAGCCAGGTCACATGACAAATCAATATTTAACTTCCTTGGGAATTGCCAAAGAGTCTTACACAGTAGCTGTACCATTCTAAATTCACACCAACAGTGAATAAGCATCCTATCTTTCCACAGCCTCTCCAACTGTTGTAATTTTCTGTCTTTTTTATAATGACCATTCTAGTAGGTGTGAAATGATATTTCACTGTAGCTTTGATGTGCATTCCCCTAATTGTTAGTGTTGTTGAACATTTTTTCATTTGCTTTTAAACATTTGTATTTCTTCTTTGGACAAATGTCTATTCAGGTTTTTTCCCATTTTTTAATCAGGTGGTTTGTCTTTTTATTGTAAAGTTGTAGGATCTCTTTGTATATCATGGATATTAAGCCTTATCAGATGTGTCATTTCCAAATATTTTCTCCCATTGAGTAGGGTGCTTTTTCAGCCTCTTAACAGAGTCCTTTGAGGTGCAAAAGTGTTTAATTTTGAGGAGGTCCCATTTATTTATTTTTTCATTGCTTCTTCTTTGGGTGTAATATTTAAGACACCCTCACCTACCACAAGGTCTTTAAGATGTTTCCCTACATTATTTTCTAGGAGTTTTATGGTCCCGGATTTTATATTTAGCTCTTTGATACATTTTGAGTTGATTCTTGTTTAGAAAGTGAGATAGGGGTCCTCTTTGCTTCTTTTGGTTATGGATATCCTGTTCTCCCAGCATGATTTGTTGAAAAGACTCTTTTGTCCCAGTAAAGTGGATTGGGTAGGCTTGTCAAAAACAAGTTGACCATAGATGTGAGGGCATATTGCAGTGAGTATCTTGAGATTGGAGGGTAGAAATGTCTCTCTTCAGCTACTATTTTTTATAAAAGGATTTATAGCCATCTCTTCTCAAACCTACTCCCTCTGACCCATTCTGATATTCTTCTCTGGTGTATGATCTCAATTTATGGCAAGGTAGCATGTTTTATCTTACATACATTCCCCAGTGGAAGTGAAGTCATCATTTAATTGTATCTTTTGAAGCTCACCTTGATATCATTTGGAAATGGGTGTGTTTGTCTCACTAATATCCATTCTTGTAGGGATAAATAA
The DNA here is from genome assembly GCA_029593785.1 of Cabassous unicinctus. Classification (NCBI taxonomy): domain Eukaryota; kingdom Metazoa; phylum Chordata; class Mammalia; order Cingulata; family Chlamyphoridae; genus Cabassous; species Cabassous unicinctus. Next base: position 1,851 of record JAQZBX010017034.1, read on the forward strand.
TATTTTTCTGAATGAATGAGTCCTACTGATAAATACAGAGTTTATTACTAGAGATAAATGGTATTAAACCAGGAGAATGTAAGAGATCTCAATAACCTGTAGTTAAATAAGAAATTTCATGGTTAGATACTTTGCAAAGAATCTTCCTATTAACCTTAGCTCAACTGTCATAAAGTTTCTCTGCACAAAGGATAAAGCCAATCTGATTGAGGAATGGGAAGAAAAAAGGTGAACCAAAGTCTCTATGGGTCTCTGGGTAACCTTTAGCCCCAGGAGAACAATTTAAACCTTGTAACAAAAAAAGCAGTCTCCATTTCCCTACCATTTGATGAATCCTTAGTAAGAATATTCCTCTTTGTGCTTCTTCACCTTATGCATAGCCAAGAGTGTGCTGTGTCTTCTTCATGTCAGGTTTGACCAATGCTGTGGTAGCTTGATCAGAGGGAAGTCAGAGTGCAGAGACACCTTCTCACCCTTCCCTCCCCAATGCCCCTGGGGTCAATACATTCCTATGGGATAAAACAGTAAGAATGATGAAAGAAACAATTTTTTAAATCCCAGAGGATTCACTTTACTCACTGCAGAAATATTGAAAGCTGAAATAATTCCATAATTTGGTTTGTCCATCATAAACACAGTGGCCTCCTTCCCATGCATGACAATATATTTAAGAAAAACTGCTCTTTTATGCCTGAAGCTAAGAAATGATGTATCAGAGGCAGCAAGGTAAATGGGGTCTCTCAATGATCTTTCTTCTTGTTGTCATTTTCTTAAATGAGAAGAGAAAACAAATTCTGAATGTAAATACGTATTGGCTGCCACCCACACTTGCCCCTGGTTTTGATCCTGGGTTCCTTGGTCCCTCCTGGAGAAGTTTGAGTTTGGGCTCCCCTAAAGTTGCTATCTCTCACACAGTAATACATGGCCAAGTTCTTGGCTCTCAGGTTGTCCATTTGCAAACACAGCATGGTTTTTAAAATCAGCTCTATAAATAAAGTGTCTTTTAGAGACACAGAATCCTCCCTATTGAGGAAACCAGGTGGGTGTCTTATTAAACTCACCCACTCTGGCCCCTTCCCAGCAGCCTGGTGGACTCAGTTGACCCAGTGGTTGCTGAAGGCAAATCCAGAGGCTTCAAAGGACATTCTCAGAGACACTCTGGCTGCTTCACATCACCCACAGCCTCCACCAGCTGCACCTCACACTGGACCCCTGCAAGCACAGAAACATAGTGTTCAATGTGAATCATACAGAAGCAAACACTGGCACACACAGTCTCACTGTGGCGCACAAATAAAAATGACCTTGGTACATGATCAGAAATAACACTCAGGCACAGAGTTTATGGTGGCCCTGCTCGGGTCCATCTGCTCAGAAGGGGACCATGCTTCTGAGAAAGGCCAAAGGAGTACAGTGAATCATGTGCTCAGATACATTGCCCTATTACCTTCATGTCTGAAATCCATAGGACACCTACATCTTGAAATACTATATAAATCTAAAGATCAGCTTGTCAAATTCTGAAAAAAACAGTACTTCATGTTTTGGTTGGGATTGTGTTGAATCTGTAGAATAATTGATTGTCATTGTCATTTTGACATTATTAAGTTTTTCAATCCATGCATACTGGATAACTATCCAACTATTTGTGTCCCCTTTAATCATTTTCAACAAACATTTTTATTAGTTTTATTTTTTAATATTATAATGTGCTGCATTTTTGTCAAATATATTCTTATCTATTTTATTCTTAATATTGCTATTGTAAATTTTTATTAATTTTTAAATTTAATTTCAAGCATTATTTGTAGCAATTGACCTTTATATTTTGATTTTGTATCCTACTAATTGCTTAGTTATTTTGTAATGTGTGTGTTATTTTTTTCTGTTTCTTAAGGTGTTTGTTTACAGGATTATGCTACAGTGAGAAGAGATAGTTTTACACCTACCTTCCTTTGGCCTATGCCTTTTTTTCCCTAAGTGTTTTGGCTACAGACTATTTCTATATTCTATAAGTGGGATGAGCAGCCATCATTTGTTGTTGTTTTTTCCTGTTTTTGCTATTCCTGATCTTAATGGTATGGCTGTCTTTCTGTTATGAATCATGTTATATGAGGATTTTTCAGAGATGATGTATAGCAGATTCAGTAAGTTCTTTTAAATTTATAGTGTGCTGAGTGCTTTTCTCATGGAAGAGTGTTGGAAAAATGGTTTTAGATACTCATGTTGTTTCTTCTTTCATTGATTGTCATTGTCATTATGATATATTATCCTGATTGATTTCCATAAGTTGAACCAACCCTTGATTCCAGGAAAAGTTGCACTAAAACATGATATATAATCCTTTATGCATATTGTTTCTTATGGTTAGTTTATATTGTCTTAAGAATTTTACAATTTCAAATATTGTCCTATTATTTTCATATTACAGTCATTCTTTTATCATTCTAAAATATGTGAAGATATTAGAACTTATCTATGGTATCTAATTATTTTTTGTTTTGCAGACTCATGTGATGTCACACTGAATTTCATCATGAGCTGTCCAAAAGTATTTATAGATTATCTAGTTGCTTAAATTTTGAAGTGTTCTAGAAATTGTATCTGTCATGATATTTTTTCTTGGCCTTCGTGATTCTTTGGTTTAAAGATGTTGTGAATTCCTTAACAACATTATAATATTGTTTCTTTGAATATTATTTGACCCTCCCTGGTTTTCCTTTCTTTTCTCCTGACAAACCCATTCATATTTTGACATATCTTCTTTCCTCTATTACTCCATGCTTTACTATTCTTAGTCTTTAAACTTATTTACTTCATCATTTTTCCTACATGAATAGATCAATTGCATTTGTAGCTTTTGGCTCAATATTTCATGCCCCAGACTTTTCCATTCAGTATTTTAACCAAATTAGTTTGCTGTTATTTGAACACTAATTTTATTTGGCCTTCATATTTTTATGGCTTCTTGCTGTTTTACATTTAGATCAACATTTTAAACATTAATTTATTTTCATTTTGCATTCAATTCATTAAATTTAACAGATATGTATATTCTTGTATCTCTCATTACTATCAGGAGGAAGAACAGTTCTGTCAGAAGAAAAACCCCCTCTTGCTATGCTTTTATAGTCACAGCATCCACCCACTCCTCACCCTGGCAACCATTAATCTGCTTTTTATTTCTATTGGTTAATCTTTTGAAAATATCTTATCATACAGTAATCTTTAAGACTTGTTTCTTTCAGGGAGTATAATATTTTTGATATTCATATGGATTTACATGTGTACCAATAGTTTTCCTTTTTCATTGCTACTTAGTGTTTCTTTGTGTGGAAGTACCCCCATATTGTTAGTGAATACAACAAAGAATGACAGTTTGGATTTTCTAGCTTCTACCAACAACAAAAACAATAGCTGTAATAAATATTTTGGACACATTTTAGTGTAGATATAAGATTTCAGGCTTCTAGAATTAATACTCATGAATGGGATTGCTAGATCCTATGGTAAGTGTGTGTTTAACTTTAAAAGAAACTGCCAAATCATTTTCCAGTGTAAATGTTTCAATTTTTGTTCTCATCAGTTATGCATGAAGTTCTAGGTGCTCAACATGCATCTCAGCACTGGTCAGTGTTCCTTTTAATGTTTCAGCATTTTAATAGGTTACAATGGAATCTCACTGTGGTTTTGATTGTTGTTTTATTTTCCTGGCTACTAAATCAAATATCAGGTAATGGGTTGGCTTAAAGGAAGACAATTTATTGCCTCAAAATTTTAAGGATGGACTAGTTCCAAATTAAGTTGCCATCAAGGTGGTGCATTCTCCAAGAAGTATGTGGCATTCTGGGGCAGCTTGCTGACAGATATTTGGCCCTTGGGTTTTTTTTTTTTAATAATAATCTTTAAATTTTTAAAAAGAGACTTGGATTACATAAATGTTACACCAAAATTATAGAGATTCCCATATGCCCCACTTCCCACCCCTCCTACACACTCCCACATAAATATCCTTCATTAATGTGACACATTCATTGCAAATGATAAATGCATCTTGGGGTTTTACCATTAAGCCTGGACCATAGTTCACATTATAATCTACACTCTCTCCCACACAGTTCTGCATGTTATGGGATGATATAAAATGGCCTATATATGTCATTGCTGTGTCATTCAGGATGATTCCCAAGTCCTGAAAATTCCCTATATTACACCTGGCTTTCCCTCTCCCTGCCCCCAGAGCCTCCAGTGGCCACTGGCTCGATATCAATGTTGTAATTTCTTCCATTGCTAGAATCACAATATGTCTCTAGTAGAATGCTAATAAGTCCACTCTAGTCCATAGTACCTTCCCAAACCTGAAATTTCTGGAATGGTGATGTCCACTCCACCTTCAATTGAGAGGGGGCTTATATACCATGGGGAAGATGGATAGGACTATCTTGCTTGCAGTTGCAGACTCTCTCTATTCCTTTGGATGGTCATTGTCCATCATCATCTCCTTGTTAGTTGTCCTTGGTGAGTTCAATGAGCTGTAGTGTAGGTGTTGCAACTCCACTGAGGTTCTGGGCCCAGATGGCATATGAACAGCCCAAAGACTTGTGTCTCTTGGATGTATACCTACAAACTCCAGCACCAAGTATCGGTTTAAATAGAAGGGACATCTGAGTCATGGGTAAGGAAGACATAATTGAGTCCAACTCTGTCACTCTCAGGAGCACAAACTCTAAAGGATGGCTGAGAGACTTCAGAGTGGTCCTTTGCTTTTCAGATAAATAACAATGAACATTTCAGCCACTGCTGGCCTCACTTCTCCTATGAGTTCCATTGACTTTCAGTTTCTGGCTGTTTCCTCTTGTTTTCTCTCTGTGTGTCTGAATTTTATTCTGATCATAAAGACTGCTGTAATAGGAATAGGACCCATCCTGATTCAATTGGGCCACACTTTTAATGAAGTAACTTCATCCAGAGACCTTTTTACAATGGCTTCACACCCAAAGGAATAGATTGAAATAAAGAACATATTTTTCTTTCATTCATAGCTCTGAGCCACCACACTTGCATTTCCATAATGTCAAATTAATTTGATTATCTGTCTATGTGCATATTTGTCATCTGCATATCTTTTAATGTGTCCAGTCTTTGAATTTGTACCTGTTTAATGATTGGAACTTTTCTTTTCCTATTATTATATTTTGAGTGTTCTTTTTATATTCAGATTTTAAGTAATATGACAGAAATGGGATTTGCAAATATATGTCCTTGTCTGTAATTAGAATTTTCAATTTCTTGAATGTCTTTTAGACAGACAAATGTTTACACAAGGTAAAGTCTGATTCATCACTTTTTTATTTTATGAATACTCTTCTCAACCATATCTTTTTCATGATTATTGTTTGAATTTCAATGTCATAAATGTTGCAAACTCCACAAAGATGTTGATTTTCTTGTTCTCTAACAATTGTGTCTCCTCACTCATTGATTTCTGTTAGATCAATGGTGGATTTTTGGTCCTTTACTTTATACTGTGATTGTTCTTTTTCATGAGTAGAATTTCCTAAAAATTAGGACAGTTGTGTTTTTTTTCTGAACAAACTTGAAATTTAGATTTCTTTTGAAATGGTACCACATGGTTCATCTGATTTAATAGGATTTGTTCCTTGGTGTGAAAATTATGTGTGCACTCTCTCAGGTGTCAGGCTTCTTATCATTGTACTCATGGATACCCAGGAAATATATTTATCTCCTGGACCTGAAATTTAAAACTCAACAGCTCCCATGTGAAAGACCTAAAACTTCATTTTTGCACCAACACTATCTGATAATCCATGATTGGAAGACAAGTTATTTTGCTGTATCATTTCATGTATCTTATATTTATTTTTGTAAATTTTGGTGTATGTTTCTCCTTCAATACATAAGAAGTTAATATTTTTAGTTCTGCAATTATTCATGCTTTCTTACCAATTGATGCTCTCCATCCAACAATTTAATAAAAACATATATTGTGTTTGTTTGTAGTTAGAACTTGGAGGGATATGTGTTCAGGCAACAGGCTGCACTGTATGGATAATCCATCTTACTGATCGAATTTGACCCTGTCAGGTTGAATCTTTATAAAACAGATCACAGTATCTTGCCTGTAAGAACTTACAAGGGGAATGAGTCTTTTCAGTAGGGAAGGGAAAGGGAGCCTAGGCCTGGAGACTGCTGGATGACAACGGGAAGCACTAGAGAATAACAGGAAATGCCATCTGCACTGAATTCTCCTTTCCTGAAGTAGCATGAGCACAGCTGAAAACCAGCCCTGGTTCTTGTACAGAAGGACCCCGGAGTTTTGCCTCTGTGCTTCCCATGTACAGTAATACATGGCTGTGTCTACAGGGTCTATGTTGGTCATTTTTAGGAGCAGCTGGTTTCTGGGGGTGTCCTTGGAGATTGTGAGCTGGCTCTTCAGAGGTGGAGCATAATACTTATCATCATCCCACCATATGGCTGCAAGCTACTCCAACACATTCCCTGGGGGCCAGCAGATCCAAGCAACACCCATTCCATAAGTACTGAATGAGAACCCTGGGAAGGTTCAGGTCAGCATAAGGGTTTGGGTGGGTTTCACCATACCAGAGCCAAGATCCTTTAGAATGACCTGGGAAAATGCCCCCGTGGAGGAAGCAGAAGGAGAAGGTGAAGTTGGCTCAGCATGAGAAGTGGACTCCTTTAATCCCTGTGGGATTCCATGTCCACAGCACTCACATGATGGGACAGTCAGCAGCAAGAGGATGGAGAAAAGCCTGTCAATGGTGGAGCTCAGGAGTCATGGATATAAGCCCAATGCTCAGCTTTTCAACATCAACCCAAGGAAGGGTGGAGCTGGGGGAGATTTGCATTCCCCTTATATACTCCTGACCCCTATGGGCTCAAATTGCAGGACACAGTAAGGAACCAAGTCTGTGGTGGAGGGTCATTGAACCCTTAGTTCTGGGGCCCCATGTCCTCATCTCCAAGAGTGGACACCACATCTATTTCAGAACCATGGTTCTTGACATGCAAATTCTTGGGATGGTCCTGTGGATTAAAAAGCCTCTAATTCTATGTTTTTCCCAGATGCCTTCAGCTTTGTTTTGCCTTATTTAGAGGAGTGTGGCTAGAAAACAAGACATGCAAGTTGCACTCCTGCTTTCAGAGGCAGAGAGGTGTGTACTCGTGTACAGACCAGGATGATATTCTAGTATTTTCCACTTACCATTTCTTTGATAAGAAGTGAGTGAGAATGAACTCTTAAAGTGGGATTGGGTCAATCCATAGATCATTTTTCTTTGCTGTTTCAAGAAGCTGGTTCCAATCTAGTCAGCATGCCATTTTCTCCTGAGAATGTCCATCTTTGTCATTGCATCAACTCTGCCCTTCTGAGAATCAGATGAATGCTTGTCTGTCTTTCTTCTTCTCATCCCACTTAATATAGGTACTGGGCAGCTGGCATGGAGGATTCTCAGTGGAACAATGGGCTAGCAGAGAGTTTTCTTCCAGGCATGCTTTGCACCTTTCCCAGAGATGGTCTCTGGGGTTGTTCATGTTCCTCCACAAACTTTTTGTGTTGTGACATTATGGAGGTTAATCATGTTGAACTGTTTCCCTCAAATAGTGTTGTGGATCATAGTTCTGCAATAATTTTAAGAAATATGGTTCATACTCTGGCCCTATTTCTGATGGCTTTGGTTGCTAGCAGTAGGAAAACATGATTAAATATGGTAATGAGTTTATTGACCATGCACCTGGGTCAGAGGCAACATCCCTAAACTGTCTCAACACTGCTTTCAGTAAGGCTCAGCTCCAACTGACTTTCACACATTCTTGTCTCAATTACTATTTCAGAATCTTTGGAAGAATAATATTGACCTAAATATGTTATACGGTTTTATTTACAGGAAACATTTTGATTAAATATCCAAACCAGACACATTATTGATTGGAACATGAAGAGTTTCACAAAGGAAATGAGATGGTATTTTCCAAAGTTTCAGGGCTGATAAGTGTCAACCATCATGTCATTATCCAAGTAATCTGGTCTATCTATGGTGTGTCCACACATGCACAGCTATATGCAAGCACACATGAACATGTATATGCACAGAGCTATGCAATACACATTACTCAAATCTGCATGTAAAAATAAGGTTGTACCCAAGGAAATATAGCTGATATATTAACCACAAAAAATAACCAAACAAAATACTGAAAAGTAACCAAAAAAATTCTAAAAACACATACAAAGCTACTGCAAAGAGAAAACTACATGTAGTTATTGAGCCACAATTAAGTTCACAATATTTAAAAGATAATCCTGTAACATATAATTTTGTCATGACAATGTTATATAAAAGGTGGACTTAGCAGTACTTCCAGCACCATTGGCACACAGAATGAAAAATAAATGCAGGGTTTTGTTATTGTTTAAAGTTGTCTCTTATTTACAAAAGAAAGAAGACAAAAAGCATGGTTTGTCTTCTTTCTTTTGTAAATAAGAGACAAATGACAGATCATGGAGGGAAATACTCATAGGTTCCCAGATGTGTCAAATGATGCTCACACATCATGTATATTTGATTTTTTTCCTGGATGTTCCTCCACAAGCCTTTCTCCTCATTAATGGGTCTGTTTTCTTTAAAACCTTCCCCTGATTAAGCACAAGTATATTAGTAGGAAAGGCAAAATTGTATATTAAAATTATGATTCAGCATTGCAAACTGGTTGCAAAAATTAAGAATTTATGGAATAATAATATTACATATAGATTCATAATGATGCTTGTACTATTATCTTTAGTGGAAAATGGTTTTCATGTGCAATTTGTTGAAAAGTTATTTTCCAGTCTTGAAGGTAAAATATCAATATAGTTACCAATATCACTTTTGTAGTTTTAAATCCAGTTACAGGTTCTCAAAGACTCCTCTGTTTTACAAAGTTTTATTTATAATAATGATTTTTTTTGTAATTAAAATAGAACAATGCAAGGCAAAAGTCATTTCTTAATTAGATGTTATTGCAATTATAGCTGAGAGGACAATTTTGCCATGGATATTTTGTAGGTACATCATTAAAATGAGGAAAGGAAACTGACACTATTTTATTTTTTTAATTAGAGAAGTTGTAGGTTTACAGAAAAAATATGAAAATTCAATGTTCTCCTGTGTCCCCATATTGTTGACACTTTGCATTAGTATGGTGCATTTGTTACAACTGATGAAAGAATATTAAAATTGTGCTATAGTTTACATTAGGTGGCTTTTTCCATATCAGCCCTATTATTGACACCTTGTATTAGTGTTTTATATTTATTTTCGTAAAGTATAATTTTTTTACTTGTAAAATTATCTATACTCTATTGTTTACAGTAGTTTCACTGTGTTATGCAGTCCTGTTTTATCTTTTAATTTTTATTTTAGTAAAATATATGCAAAATTTTCTCTTTTAACCACATTTCACATATTTGATTCAGTGTTGTTTATTACTCTTGCAATAAATTGCTACCATCACCACCATCCATTACCAAAACTTTACAATAAACCTAAATAGAAATTCTGTACAAATTAAGGATTAGCTCCACATTCTTTACATACAGCTCTGTCCTTGGAATCATATATTCTAGATTTTAAATAAATTAATTTGCTTATACTAATCACTCTCTATCAGTGAGATCATATAAAATTTCCTTTTATGAATGGCTTATTTCACTCAGCATAATTTCATCAAGGTTCATCCATGTTGTCACATGTATCAGGACTTCATCCTCAAAAAGGTTGAATAATATTCCATCATATGTATATACCACATTTTACTTGTCCATTCATCAGATGATGAATACTGTGTTGCTTCCATTTTCTGGCAATTATGAATAATGCTTCTATGACCATCAGTGTGCATATATCAGCTTGAGTCCCTTCATTCTATTATTTTAGGTATATACTTTCTAGAGGAATTCCTGGGTCATATAGCAATTTTATACTTAGTTTTCTGAGAAAAATAGATTTCGCAGCAGAAAACATTTTGCAATACCACCAGCAATGAATGTTTCTATTTCTCCTCAACATCTCCAAGACTTCTAATTTCCTGTTTTTTTAGTAGTAGCCATTCTGTGTGGTATGAAATGTTACCTTGTGGTTTTGATTTTCATTTTCACAATAGCTAGTGACATGGAGCATAATTTCATAATTCTTAGGCATCAATATATCCTCTTTGAGAAAAATTTATTCAAGTCATTGTCCATTTTAAAAAATTTTGGCTGTTTAAATTTTTATTATTGAGTTGTAGGATTTATTTATATATTCTAGATATTAAACTCTTATCATATATATGGTTTCTAAATAATAAATATTTTCACCCATGAAGTAGGTTGTCTTTTCACTTTCATGATAAAGTCCTTTGATGCACAAATTTTCTATTTTGATGAGGCCTCATTTATCTATTTTTGTTTTGTTGCTTGTTCTTTGGGTGTAAAGTCTAAGAAACAATTTTCTAACACAAGATCCTGAATTTTCTTATAGGAGCTATATATTCCTGGTCCTTATATTTCAGTTTCTGATCCATTTTGATGTAGTTTTTCTTTTTTCAATGTGGTGTGATATTGTGGTCATCTTTATTCAATGCTTATGAATATCCTGTTTTCCCAGCACCACTTTTTGAAGAGTCTATTCTTTCCCAATTGAATGGACATGGCAGCCTTGTAAATAATCAATTGGCCTTTGATGCAAGGGTCTAGTTCTGACCTCTCATTTCCATTCCATCACTCAGTATATCTATGGTTTTGCAAGTTTCATGCTGTTTTGAGCATGGTAGCTATGTAATAAGCTTTAAAGCCAGGATGTTTGAGTAATCCGTTTAATTCCTCTTGTTCAAGATAGTTTGTCTATTTGGGACACCTTGCCATTTGAAATAAATTTGATAATTAATATTTTCCGTATCTGCAAAATAGGCTGCTAAAATTTTGGTTGGGACTCTGTTTTATATGCAAATAATTTGCGGTAGCATTGACATCTTAACAATATTTAGTCCTCCAATTCATGAACACTGTATGTCTTTGCTTTTGTTTAGGTCATCTTTGATTTCTTTTTTGCCATGTTTTTTATTTTTCTGTGTACAAGTCCTCTGCATGTTTGGGTAAATTTATTCATAGATATTTGATTCCTCTTCTTGCTTTTGCAAATGGATTTTTTTTCTTGATTTCCTCCTCAGTTTGCACATCACTGCAAAATTACTGAATCCTGCATGTTGTTCTTGTATTCAACTGAATTTGTTTAATAGTACTATTAGATTTGTTGTAGATTTTGGAGACTTTCTCTATATAGGATCATGTCATCTGTAACCAGTAAAATTTTTATTTCTTCCTTTCCTATTTGGATGCATTTTATATCTTTTTCTTGCTTAATTTATCCGGTTAGGACTTCCAGTACATTGCTGAATAACAGTGGTGACAATGGGCATCCTTGTCTTGTTCCATATCTTGGAAAGCTTTCATTCTTTCACTATTGATTATGATATTAGCTCTGGTGTTTTCAAATATGCTCTTTATCATGTTATGGAAATTTCTTACAATTTCTAGCATTCTATGTCTTTTTATCAAGAAAGGATGTTGGATTTTGTCAAATGACTTTTCTGTGCCATTTCAGAAGATCATGTGTTTTTTCCCCTTCATTTTGTTAATGTACTGCCTTCCATTAATTGAATTTCTTATGTTGAACCACACTTGCACACCCATTTGATCATGGTCTGTAATTATTTAATGTTCTGTTGGATCCAGTTTGCAAGTGTTTTTGAGGAATTTTCCATCTATATTCATAAGATAAATTGATATTCACTTTTCTTTTCTTGTAGTATTTTTATTTGATTTTGGTACTAGAGTGATGTTCTCTTCATATAATGTGTTAAGCAATGTTCCATACTGTTGAATTTTTTTGTGGAACTTTTTGAGCAGGATTATTAAAACTTCTTGTAATGATGGGGAGAATTCACCTGTGAAGCCACCATGTCCTTGGATTTTCTTTTTTGGGAAATTTTTTATGACAAAATCAATCTATATATATGTAATTTTTTGTTGAGCTTTTCTATTTCTTCTAGAATCAGGGTAAGTGTTCCAGGTGTTTCTAGGAATTTGTCCATTTCATCTATGTTGTCTAATTTGTCATCATGCAACTGTTTATAGTATACTCTGGTTATCTTTTTTTGGTTCTCTGGGGTCAGAGATATCAGGATATCAGGATAGCTTGACACTATCTTTAGAACAAATAATGTGCAATGTCATATAAAGTTTGAACTGATTTTAATATGTACCACTTATATCTAAATATATGTATTTCTGTAAAATTATGTGTCAGCTGTGCAATAAGAGACCAACATGAAATCTTTCCATTTATAACTGCAGGAATAGTCACTACATAGGAAAAAATGTGTTTCTGTTCTTTGTTTATGAAATAGTCCCATAATGAGATTTTTTATATATTTATAAATAGAGGCATTCATTTTGTAAATTTGTGTACCTTCTCTGACCATCACCCATGATTCTTACTGAATATCCAGGTCATATGTTGTTGAAATATTTTTGTTGGCTGGTCTTCAGAATCCAACAAAATCTACAGATAAATCTTACACAGTGCAGCCTGAGAACTAATGACTGAGAAAAAATCCTGGAAGATGAAGTTCAATGTTGCATATTCACTCAATGTCAAATGCCCCATTAGTTTTTTTTAAGACTGTTTCATATAGGGTCCCAGGGCTGTTCCTTAGGTCATGTGCTCAATCTCTCCCTTTAGAGTGCTGACCTGGCAGGTCTTCTAGGAATCAATGAAGACTCCAGAGAATATGCAGTGAGTCCCATCAGGCATGATCTTGATCAATACAGTCAGCAGTATGTGGACCTGCCTCATCCTCACTTATATCACTATAGGGATAGAGTAAATTGAGTTAGCTAAGACTAATGAAGGCCCTATCTATTGAACTGTGAAGCACCCACAGAGGTGGACATGTGGTTCAATTTAGTCAAAGCTTATTCATACATTGGTGCACTCAAGAAGAGTTATTCTAGTAAAAAAAAAAAAGTTGAAAATCCATAAAAAAAGATGGCATCAATTTATAACTTCTGATTTTCAGGTATTCTTTTGCAGCTTCAGATATTTTGTTGGAAAGTTAGGGCATGTTATGAAGATACAAAAGTTCCTACCCCTTTATTAAAATCATGTAATTCCAAATGTGATAGAAAGCACAAAATCACAATCACACTTACATATACATCAATGTACACAAAGATAAACACACATATGAACATCAATCTTAATTCCCATTAAATAATATATGCTCATTACAATAAACATTAATACAATCACACACTAACACACACTCAGACACACACAGTAACAGCCACAACCTAACACATATGATAAGATTCACACACTAGTACTAGTACACCCAAATTAACACAAATTTACTCACACAGTAATAAACTGACATACATACCAGCACCCTCAGAGTAACAGACATATCTACCCACACACTAATGCACACACATTAACACATGCAGATGTACATACAATAATATGAATGAAGTACACATAAGCAAAAAATATCACATAAACTATCACAAATACTTAGATTAGGATATACAAATAAATGTATACATATTATAAAGGGACCACCTATTGGAAAGATGTTTTCTCTGAAAAAAGAGGAAATACTAGGTTAATTCAAGAAGCTCCTACTCAGGTTTCCTCTGCACCTGTTCATCAAGTGGGCCTCAGTGATTCATGGATCTTGAGCTCCCCCTGCAGATCAGCCCCCATTGCGCCAGTCCCTGGTATCCCACTGCTTTTCTCTCACAATGATTCTTACAAAGCTATACATGGCTCTTTCCAAGTCATTCATGGTGCTCAGCTACAACAGGAACTGGTTTTATGCATGTCTCTGGAATGGAGATTCTGCTCTGGAAGAAAGGATTGGAGAATGCAGTACAACTGGCATCAATGCTTCTCATTCACTCAGATGGTATCTTGGGGAATGATGGACTCAGTCTCAGCAGGGCTATGAGCTATGATGAAGAAGATGCTGACATTTAGGATGAGCAAAAAGGTATTTGAGGGTCTCACCTGGACTGAGCCAGGCATCTGCTCCTCTAAGATAACAGAGCTGTAGACAAAGTCAACCACAGTATGTGAGTTGAACCCTCACAATTCAGCTCCTTTACCAGCAATCTCTAAGACACTTACAGAGCATTGCTGCCATCAGGAAAGTAAGAACCCCAAGGTTTCCAAGTCCATGAGATGATGTTGTCCCTTCTTCACACAGAAGAGAAGCACAAGCTTTCCCATTCTAGGGCTGTGATTATCCTGGAATCATGAGGTCTCATATGTATGTGGGAGTGCCCTTGCTTCCAAGTCATGGGAAAACTCAGTATGGAGATTTTCCCCCATGAGCTCACAGAGGCTTCTACCTGCAAACTGTGTGCACCAGACTAACAGAGGCCTTCTACTTCAGAACGTGCAGTTTACATGAGTTCTTATTTATACACTTTCAGATTAAAAAGCAAATAAGGAATAACCATACATACATCCTGAGTGATGCAGATGGAACATGTATGTGCTTATGAAAAAAGATTTAAACATCAAACACACACACACACACTCACACACACACATACTGTACAACAGAAAAGAGGATGGTACACTGGGCTCCTGGGGGCAGCTGAGGAACTGGTCTTCAGGGTCAATGTAGTAGGCTGAATAAGTAGCCCAAAAAATATCTAGATTCTTAAACAGGAGACTTATGAATGTTACATTATTTGGCATAGGGGATTTTGCAGATGTGATGAAGCTAAAGATTTTGAGATGAGATTCTCTTGGAATTTTCAGTGGGCCCTATATGACATGACATGAGGAAGAGTGGGATATTAGATTGCAGGATAATAACAAAACCATATAACCACTGAATTAGGATGTTATACATCTGGTTTTCAAGATAGATGAAGGGGCCATGAATGAGGGCATTCAAGAAATGCTGCTCCAGAAGCTGAAAAAGAAAGAAACACATCTTCTTCTTGAACCTTTATATAGAGGGAAAGCATCCCTATCAATACCTTGACTTTTGCCCAGTGAATCTTATTTCAGACTTAATACCAGAATTATAAGAGATCAAAATATGTGTTGCATATTTAACTTTTTAATTGAAGTTTATCATTCATACATGAACATCCATAAATAATAAGTTTATAAGTTGTGAACTTACAAAAAAAAATGCATACCATCCCACAGTGCTCCCATATATCACCCCACCAACACCACACACTATTGGAAACCAACCACCATAACCATGAAAGAGCCTCATCAAAACACCAACACCAACTATAGCCAGTATCTTCCACTTTGTGTATTTTCCTCTAACCCACCTGGTCAATGACACCCAATATTAGTATTATACACTTGTTACCTGAGAAGAAATGGATATAGGATATCAGGTGAATACCAAAACAATGTAACTGCTGAAGTATGATATTATAAAATTGGTTTTCAAGGTGATCAAGTGGTCACGAGTGAAGAAATTCAAGAAATGTTGCTCCAGAAGCTGAAAAAAGGAAGGAAACAGATACTCTTCTAGAATCTCTAGATAGAGTGAATACATTCTTATCAATACCTTGACTTTGGCCCAGTGAATCTTATTTCATACTTTGTACTATAAGTATAAGAGATGAACATATGTGTTCTTTTGATTCCCAAGTTTATCATAATTATTCACAACAGCCATAGGACACTCAAGCATGCAGGAGCGTGCATGTCACATTATC
This sequence comes from Cabassous unicinctus, assembly GCA_029593785.1. NCBI lineage: Eukaryota > Metazoa > Chordata > Mammalia > Cingulata > Chlamyphoridae > Cabassous > Cabassous unicinctus. Next base: position 17,671 of record JAQZBX010017034.1, read on the forward strand.
AATGGTCTCCCCATGCTGTTCCCTTTGTCTGATGCCCATCAGTACAATCAAAGGACCAGATCTATGGCCCATGGATATGTCCCTCTTGAGGAATTACATTCAAGGAGAGGGCCAGAGGAAGGATGATGCTGATCAGCTGTGTGCTTGAATCAAGCACACCTGTAAGCCAATGGCTATGTTACCAGTTATTAATGATTTCCCTGTCAGACCCATGACTTTTGTGCTTGGAAATAAGCTGGGAACAGAAAAACTTCCTGGATTTTAATAGCAGAGAGCTTGCATTCTAGTTTATACTTATTTTAAAAATTATGTACAAAAGGTTGTAAGGGAGTGAATTTCTGCTTTTATTGCTAATGGGCCAGAATAAGACTGAGATCCATTGTTTATAGCAGAGAAAAGAGGGTACAGAGATTTGGACAACAGGAGGTTTTGTTTGAAAACTCATATGTTAAAAAAAATACCCACAAGAATAACATTGAGGGAGACTGGTAGATTCACATCCAGTGTTGATTATTTCTGAATATCCTTGCCAGCACTTGTTAGTTTCTAGGAGTTGTAAGCAAATTCTATCTTTAACATTTTAGGAAATGCCAAAATATTTTCAACTGTGGCTGAACCATTTCACATTACCATCAGTTATTTATGAGTATTTTGATTTTTCACACTTTCACCAATCCTTATTTATATATATAGGTGATTATATCCATCCTAGTGGATGAGATGTGGTACCTCATTGTTTTGGTTTTCATTTCCATACTGATTAAGGATGTTGACTATTTTTTCATTTGCTTGTTTACCATCTTTACAGAAATGACTATTGAAGCCCTTTGCTTCTTTTTAATTGGCTATTTCTTTTTCATTGTTGTTGAGTTGTAAGAATATGTGTGTGAATGTGTATATGTTTTGTAACACACATACACTGATCATTCTGTATACTGTCAACTAATAAAATAATCATACATTAGGTTACCAGATATTTCAGTTTTGCTTTCTTGATAAAAATTTTCATTACTCAGAGTTTTTTATTTTCATAATGTCCTGTGTGTTAGTTTTATTTGTTTTTTACTTTACTTTTGGTGTCATATTTAGGATTTCTTTGAAAAAATATAAATTTATTCAAATACAAGGTCAATTAAAATATGGTGAGAGTTAAGGATCCAACTTAATTCTTTTGCATGTAAATACACAATTTTCTCATCATTACTTGAATTAACTATTCATTCTTATTGAACAATCTTTGCACTCTTGTCAAAAATCAATAGCAGGATGTGACATCTGTCACCTCATTGATTGCCAGGGTTGATTTGGCTGATCTGGCTGGCTAGGTGGGTGTCCCCTTCCTCCCTCACCACTCCATGTGCATCCCTACCAAAGCTGCATGCTTGGTCAAAGAGGACGACCTTCTCCGCTAGAGGAGGGTATCCAAGTAGCTGCACTTCCCTGCTAGAACCTCCAAACAAACTCTCAAGGTCTATTTGTAGGAGAACATAGGGTAGTCAAGCTTCCAAGACTCCAGACACATCCCAATGAGGTGCTGCATGTGGCAGTCTGCCTTTCTAAAAAAAAAAAAAATCAATGGCAGCAGAGCCTTCTGGTTAAGATGGTGTCAGAGTAGGTAGACAGGGCTCAACTCTATCAACAAATAATGGAGGAAGGGCAAAAAGTTGTCCAGTGGGGCTGCTTTGGGGATCTGCAGACCAGAAGAGTGTGGCACATCCTCCAGGAATGTGAGGGACAGAGACACAAAGAAGCCAAAATGAAAGCCATGAATTCTTAATCACCTTGGTCAGGAAAGGCACACATCCCCCACCCTCAAGGTTAACAGCCTGGGTAAGGCCTGTAGCTCAGTGCAGCCAACTGAGTTGAACAGACTTCAACTCTGGGAAGAGGGAGGAAGTGGTAGAGGGAGGAGAATGGTTTCAGTCCACACTGAATCTTGGCTCTGACCAGACTAGTATCATAGGCAAGTGGAGGTTGAAAGTGACAACTTCAAGGAAAGATTTTTCAATGAGTGCCATCTGCTGACCAGCTGGGAAACTGCAAGGAGAAAAAACATTTTTGAAGTCTTTGTCCCAGACCCTTGGATTAGAGCTGTGTCCCATGAATAAGTCCCTGGCCCTAATTTAATACTTAAGTTGGACAATTTTAACAACTTAGAATAAATTGAACCAAATATCAAAGAAGAGATGCAAAGCAAATAGGCAAGAGAGAGAAATTGACCAACAGAGTAAATTCATCAAATTATTCAGATGCCTAGACATCAGAAAAATTATGAGCCATACAAAGAAACAGGAAGAGATGACCCAGGCAAAGTAACAAACCAAAAATCCTGACAAGACACAAAATTTAATACAACTTATCAATGATAATCACACAAATTTCCTCAATAAATTCAAGGACTTAAAGGAAAATATGACAATGAGATAATGGATATTAAGACATCAGGTGAGCATAAAGAACAATTTGAAAACCTGAAAAGAAAAGTAACGGCATATGGAAATGAAAGGCACAATGGATGAGAAGATCCAAAATACTTTAGAGGCATATAACAGCAGATTTGAATTGATGAATAACAGAATTAGTGAAATCAAAGACAGAACATCTGAACTTGAAAAGACAGGAGAGCAGAAATAGAAAGGAATGGAAAACATGGAACAGAGTTTCAGAGAATTGAATGACAATGCAAAACACACAAACATATCCATTATTGATGTCACAGAAGGAGAAGAGGACAGAAAATGGGCAGAAGAAAACAATGGAGGAAATAATGACCTAATACTTCCCAACTCTTATGAAGGACATAAATATCAATGTTCAAGTAAGACAAGATGCCCCAAGCAGAATAAATTTGAATAGGTATACTCTGAGATATATAGTATTTAGAGTGGCTAATACCAAAGAAAAAGAGAGGATTTTTGAAGGAGTTCAGTTAAAGGCCATGACTACTGACAGAAAGCAGACCACCTTGATATGTATGAAACAGGTATCTCTAGTCTCAAGACACTAAGATAAAATCTGGTAGAAGCCTGGTGCAGAAGCATTCTGTGCTTCAAGGAGTGTATGTAGTATATGTTATATAATGATTAACAAGGTCTGTTACATGCAGGAATGTAAGGAGAACTGTACCAATAATCCTAAAGCCTTGCTGACTTTAGTAACATGTAGCCCATCACATATCTATTGCCTTTGCACATGCACACACGTATTTTCTTTGTTCTAAAGCTAAATAAAAGCCACAATGTTTTATGCAGTGGCACTCTCCTCCCCTTGGATGGAGGGTCCCCTGACACTGGTTATTTTTTGTTTCTTTCTCATCTTTTCTCATCCACAGCACCATTTTCATGAACCTAGTTCCAGAACATCAACATTTGGCACCTGAACAGGGACCTGAAAATGCAACTTTTCTTTCAGTCAGTGCACAGTGGACCAAGGAGCTCCTGATGAGTGTGGTTTCCAAAAAAAAAAAAAGGTAAGTTACATCCTTGGGATCATCAGGGAAATGGGGAATCAGCTGTCAAACTTTGAAGAGTACTCTAGAGTGTTAAAAACTTTATTAAAAAGCACCAGTGTAAGTATTAAATCTTCGGCTTTTGAGGAACTTTTTCCCTTGTAGAGAAACATTGTTATTGGTTTCAGCCACAAGGGTGGGATATTTTAAATCTGAAACAATGGAAGTTAGTCATGAAAGCTTTTAAAAGAGCTTATCAAAAGGGAGATAAAATTCCCATACATGTATGGTCTTTGTGTACTCTTATTTCTGTTGCTCTTGAACCATTACAATCAAATAAAAATGAAGATAATAAACAGGATACTGCTATCACTGGACCAATAGCAGAACAAACTGATGTTGATTTTAATGAAAAAAATTTGTTAACAGCCGAAAACAGACAAACTCATGTCTAATGAAAGGGAAGAACAGAAATAGGGAGTTTATGGACCTTTTCCAGTGGTCATTATGCCGTCCACTCCAAAAGATGATTTAGTCTTTTGAACCCACACCTGAGCCTCCTAAGATATCTGCTGATCCATTTTTTATGACATTTGAAGACCCTCCAAAAGTTTCTGTTTTTGTGCTGGCACCATCCTCTTCAATTATGAAAAGCATAGTACAGGGAAGTAAAGAAGGAGATTCAGGGGCTATGCACCTTTTTTCTGTTTTCCAGTAACAGTTACTCAAATTCCAATAGATGCTCAAAATCCCCAAGGAGGCATACAATTTGAGCATGCTCCTATTTCTTTTAAAGCTAGCAAAGAATTAAAACAAGCATGTACTCAATATGGTGTAAATTCTCCTTATACTCAAGGATTGGTGCAAGGAATGGCAAAAGCAGACAGCTTGACACCTTGGGATTGGGATTTGTTAGCTCAAGCTGTTCTTAATTTGGCAGAATTTTTACAATTTAAAATTTGGTGGGTGATGAAGCTAATATTGTAGCATGACAAAATTAACAGCAAAATCCACCAGTGCCCATTACTGCTGAACAAATATTAGGAATAAGTCAATGGGCTGGGGTTGCTCACCAAGCCCAATATGATGATGTTGCCATTGTACAAGTGTGATTTTCTGCCTAGCCACCTGGTGATGAATCTCCACCCCTGGACAGGCTGTAAAATCATTTTCAAAAGTTGTTCAAGGAAATACTGAACTCTATGTTGAATTTGCAGCAAGGCTGGCAGACATAGTTAACAAGACAGTAACTCAATCTGATCTTAGAGAAATGCTTAGTCAAATGTTAGCTTTTGATAATGCCAACAGTGAGTATAAAAAGGCTTTATGTCCAATAAAGGCAACTGGAGGTACTTTACAGGATTATATAAAGGCATGCCAAGACATTGGATCTAATGCATATAACATGAACCTTCTTACAGCTGCTATAAAGGGACATAGTCCAATGGTTAATAATTTAAATTGCTTTAAATGTGGGAAACCAGGTCATATGAAAAAAGATGGCTGAGCCAAAACTAGTGTGAGAGCTCCATCTAGCAGCAATAATAGATTAATTCCAAATTGTGTGTGTCCGATAGCCAGAAAGGGTTACACTGGGCCAATGAATGCCATTCTAGATACCATAAGAATGGCAGTCTCATTAATAAGTTGGGAAACTTCCAATGGGCCTTGCTCAGGGCCCTCAGACCAGCAATATGAGCACATTTTCCAATGCTATGATTATTCATTCTATGGATGATATTCTTTTTGCCCCTGAGCAAACTTGTGAGCTGAAACAACTATTTCAGCTGGCTAAAGAAATTCTTCCTCAACATGGGTTACAAATAGCAAAAGAAAAAATTCAAAAACAGGCTCTTTTTCAATATTTGGGCCATATTATTAATGGAAATATTATAACTCAACAAAAGGTCCAGTTTTGAACTGATCATTTACATATTTTAAAAGATTTTCAAAAATTACTGGATGATATTAATTTGGTATGGCCTACTTTAGGAATTCTACTTATGCTTTAACTAATCTTTTCAATATTCTAACAGGAGACTCTGACTTAAATAGCCCTCGCACTTTAAGCCCAGAAGCAAAAAAGGAGTTAAAATGGTTGGAAAAAAGAGTACAAAGTAGCCAACTAACAAGGATAAATATGAATCTTCCAGTTTCACTTTTAATATTTCCATCTTGCCATTCTCCTACTGGGATACTTCAGCAAGAGGAGGCCATAATAGAAAAGATACAAAAATCTTCATACTTATCCTGAAAAAATTACAGCAATAATATCAAAAGGACATATTTGCCTGAGACAGATTATGGCTAGAGATCCTGATAAAATCATACTGGACCTTACAAAGCAGGAGCTTTCTCTGCTCTGGCAGTTCAGTAACTCTTGACAAGTGGCCTTAGCAGATTTTATTGGAACAATTGATAATCATTTCCCAAATTCAAAATGTTTACAGTTTTTAAAACATACTTCATGGATTCTTCCTAAGGTTGTCAAACAACAACCACTCTCTGCTGCACTTACTACACTAATGGAAGCACTAATGGAAATGCAGGCTATTGAGGCCCAACTACAAAATCTTGGAAAACACCTTATTCATCTGTCCAAAAGGTGGAACTAATGGCTGTTGTTCAATTGCTAACTGATGTTTCTGAGCCTTTAAATATTTTGTCTGATTCTGCTTATGTCTGTCACATTGTTGTCATATAGAAAGAGCTCAAATAACTCCAATTTCTGAATTAGAAGTTCTTTCTCTACAATTACAAAAGACTATTCATGAATGATCTAATCCAATTTACATTACTCATATTCATTCCCATTCTCAACTTCCCAGCCCTATGGCTTCACAAAATGATTTGGTAGATAAGCTTATTGCTCATACTGAAACTGCTGCTGATTATCATAAACTTACACATATTAATGCTTCTGGCTTATGTCATAAATATCCCCATTTAACAGTAAAAGAAAGTAAAAAGCTTGTTAGACAATGTCCTACTTGTGGGCCCATAAATATCCCCAATTTCTCTCCAGGAGTAAACCCCCATGGAAAACATCCTAATGAAATTTGGCAAATGGATTTTACACATGGGCCCTCTTTTGGCTGCCTTCAATATGCACATGTAACAGTGGACACATTTTCTAATTTTATTTGGGAAACTCCTCACACTGGTGAAAAGGCCTCACATGTACATTCTCACTTACTACATTGTTTTGCTGTAATGGGTCTGCCGGCATAGATAAAAACTGATAATGGGCCTGCTTATCTTAGTCAATCTTTCAAAAAGTTTTGCAGTGCCTGGAACATTAAACATGTTACAGGAATTCCATATAACCCCCAAGGACAAGTAATAGTAGGAAAAAGCAATCACTTACTAAAATTAATGTTGCAAAAAAAAGGGGGGGAGATGGAGGAGAATCTGCTAAAGACAAACTATCTAAAGCATTGCTTACCTTAAATTTTCTTAATAGACAAGAAATTTCTAATACCACAGCAGCAGAAAGACAATGGGAGGTTAATAAAAAGAATGAAAATGAAAAATGAAACAACTAATAAATGGGAAAAAGGAGAGGTAAAGATTTGGGGCTGAGGTTTTCCTCTTATCATTACAGAAACAGGAGAACAGCAGTGGATCCCCTCCAGAAGAATCAAGCCTAGAGTTGAAGATGCTGCTGAAACTTAAACTATGGACATGGTGGTTTCACATTGGATTAATTATGGGTAAAGTATTAGGTCAAGGTAAGATACCATATCATAATTACACTTATTGGGCATACCTTAACAACCCACCTCTTTTAGAGCTGTTAACCTGAGCCAGTGAGTCTTACCCAATTTATCTTAATCAATCTCACCATTTTCTGGGACCTATAGACCTATGGCTACCCTTAAAGCCAAAAGGAGAAGGGAAATTTATGGAAAATTTAGCTTCACCTTTTATAGACCTCTCTTTTTGTATTTGACATGGTTCCACATGCATGGAAACCCAAAATCGCAGTGTAGTTTTAACAGAGAAAAATCAAACTTGAATTTATATTCTCATTTTCCCTTCTTTACCATATAAATCAGAAAATATGATAAATTTTACATATCCCTTTCAAAACAGATTACTTAATGACAAATGACATGTATGTCATGGTTTTACAGAGGTTGTGTTGTTTCATGATTCCTATGGAATTGTAAAGGATTGGGCCCTTATAGGAATGCTGAAGTCTGTTAAAAACACAACCATATCTTGGTTCATTAACTATTCAACCATAACCACTAGTGACAGTAATCCTTATTTCTGGAATTTTGGTAATACAGCATTTACTAACAGCTCAATAAATTGGAAAAATCAAGGAAGATTTATCCCACAACCATGGGACACTAAACTTAACAAAATTCAAAATTATTTGTGGAAATTATTTTTAGAAACTGGCCCAATTTTCAAATGGCAAGGCAATAAAATTAATATTACCAGTTTAAAAAGGAAATCAACTCAATTTCTTACAGTATGTGTATAAAATCCTATAGGTTTTATCATTTGAAAAGTAACTTTTGGTGAAAGGAACATAAGCTGCTCCAATTGCCCTTTATTCACATGTCTTAAGAATACATATTTGCAGGAAAATCAAACTCTTTTTACAGCAAGAAGAAGAAATGGACTATGGTTACTGATTCGGATGACCAGACATTGGCAGCAGTCTCCAGAATCCCAGTTGTTATGGCACTTCCTTGACCATTATTTAAAAAGAACTAAAAGACTGATTGGAATTCTAATAGCAGGAATTTTGGGACTGATTGGCATCATAACCACTGTAGCCATCGCTGGCACAGCCCTACATCAACGAGTCCAGACTCAACAATATGTTAAGGACTGGCATAAAAACGCAAGTGAGATGTGACATAGCCAGTCTCACATTGATTTGGATATGAATGATCTTGAAACAACTATTATACATTTGGGTAATCAAATATGTAATTTAAATTTGTTAAGAGCTCTTAAATGTGATTGGAATGAAAGTTCTTTTTGTATTACTCCTTTGCCTTTTAATAATAGTGAGCATGATTGGGAAGAAGCAAGAAATCATTTGATTGGATATAAGCATAATATTTCTTTACATATTTTAGAATTGTAAAAGAAAGCATTGAGCATGTTTCAGAATGAATTGAAAGAAAACCCTGGTGCAGAATTTTGGAATGAATTGTCTGAAAATTTAAATACTGTCAGTTCGTTTCACTGGTGGAAACAAAAACCAGTTCAAATATCATTTTGGATTGGATTAGGAATTATTGTTTCATGCATTTTAATTGTATTTTCCAGGGTAGAGTATCAAGGTAAGATAGCATATCATAATTACACTTATTGGGCATACATTACCAACCCACCTCTTTTAGAGTTGTTAATCTCGGCCGATTAGTCCTTATACACATAAGGAACCTGAAGAAGTATAAAATATAAATGAAATCGCCTTCTGCATAAGAGCTCAAAAGCTTGACTGGTAGCAATGTTGGGTAAGATTCTCAGAGGAGTACAACCTAAGACAGGCACCGTCACAAGAGCCTATGGAAGAAGACAAGTGTGACAAGAGTCACCTTGTATCATCTTATATAATGGTTCCTATGATCTTCACTTAAAAATTAATTAATAAAAAAGGGGGAAATGAAGGAGTTCAATTAAAGGTCATGACTCGTGACAGAAAGCAGACTGCCTTTGTATGTATGGGAGAGGCATTTCTAGTCTCAAAGACACTAAGATAAGATCTGGTAGGATCCTGGTGGAGAAGCATTCTGTGCTTCAAGGAGTGTATCTAGTTTATGTCAGATAATGATTAACAGGGTCTGTTATGTGCAAGAATGTAAGGAGAACTGGACCATTGACCCTAAAGACTTGCTAACTTAAGTAACATGTAGCCTGTCATGTATCTGTTGTCTTTGCATATGTGCACACATATTTTCTTTGTTCTAAACCTAAATAAAAGCCATGTTTTTTTCTGCAGCAGCACTCTCCTCCCCTTGGATGGGGGGTCCCCTGACCCCAGTTATTTTTTGTTTCTTTCTCATCTTTTCTCATCTCTGGCACCATTTTCACAGACCTAGTTCCAGAACATCAACAGATTTTGAAAGTAGCCAGAGAAAACAATGCATCACATACAAAGAAACTCAATAAGACTAAGAGCTGACCTCTCATTAGAAACCACTAAGACAAGAAAAAGGTGTTTTGATGTATTTAAGGCACAGAAAGAGACGAACTGCCAGCCAAAATTCTGTACCTGCCTAAAGTGTCCTTCTAAAATGAGGGTGAATTTAAGTCTTCACAGAAAACAAAAACTAAGCAAGTATATTACCAAAAGGCTGGATTTACAATCGATACTAAAGGGAGTGCAATAGCCTGAAAGGAAAAGACAAGGGTAAGACAGTTGGTGAAGAGTGCAGAAATGAACATTATTAGTAAGAGTAACTGAAAGTGTAAAAAAGACACAAAATAGTAAGGTATGACAAAGGAAAGACAAAGTATAAAATGGATGAAGTAAGAAATGCCTTTACAGTAATGCCATTGAATGTTTTTGTATTGAATTCCCCAATAAAAAGATATAAACTGACAGAATGGATAAAACAAAAAGTATGAGCCATCTATATGCTGTCTACAAGAGACTCACTTCAGACATAAGGACACAAGTTAAAAATGAAAGGTTATGGAAAGATACTCAATGAAAATAGTAACTAAAAAATGATCTGGAGTAGCTCTTTTAATAGCAGGATTATTCACATTTGACAAAATATGGAAACAGCCCAAGTTTCTATCAAATGATAAATCAATAAACAAAATGTATTGCATACATACAATGGAATACTATTAAGATCTAAGAAGAAATGAAGTCAGGATGCTATTCAGAATGAGACCTAGGGGAAAAGTTTGATGTTCTCAGAATTTCTACCACAGCACCTTCTCAGGGCAACCCCTCCCAAGGGCTTTTATTTCTTTTTGTTAACTGGATTGATCTTGCTAGAATGCCCATTACAATAAAGAATAGCAGTGATGGAAGTAGTTATCCCTGTCTTTAAGTCTTTTACCATTGATTATATTATCTGTGATTTTCTCATAAGTTCCCCTTATCATAAATTCCAGTTTATTATTCATAGTTTTCCGTGTTTTTGTCAATAAATCCTGTAATATATTGCCAAATGCTGCCTATCAACTGAGACAATCAAGTACTTTTCTCATCATTCTATTAATATAGTGTAATGCATTGAGACATTTTTAGTAAATTTTTGTATATATTTTGTATTCGGTGGATTGACCCCATGTGTCATGGTCTATAAATATGCTGCTGATTTGGTTTGGTAGTATGTTACTTAGGATTTATGCATCTATATCCATAGGATATAATAATGTGTCGACTTATTTTCTTGTGGTCTTTTCTGACTTGGTATGAGGGAAATGCTGGCCTCATAGAATATTAGGAAGTGTCTATTCTCTTGTAGTTTTCAGAGAGTTTTAGGATATTGCTATTTCTTTTCTAAATGTTTGGTGAATTCACAAGTGAAACTAGCAGATTCTGTATATTACTGGTAGTTTTTGATAAGGAATCAATCTTTTTGCTTGTTAAGTGACTCTTTCATCTTGACCCAGTTTTAGTACTTAGCCTGTTTCTAAAAATCTTTCCATTTCATTTCATTAATTTTTTCTAATTTCTGTCATAATATTGTTCATAATCTTCCCTTATAATCTTATTTATGTTAGAAAGGTTGTCAGTAATATCCCCCATTTTTATTTTTGATTGTAGGAATTTCAATCTCTTCTATCTCTTTTTATTAGAAAGTTTAGCTGAAGTTTTGTCCATTTTGTTGATCTTTTCAAAGTACCTCTAAACATATAAAGTTTAAATTTTATTGATTTTCTCTAATATCTTTTCATATTCTCTCATTTATTTTTGTCTAGACTCCATTATATATATTCCTACCAATGCTTACTTTTGGGTAAGTTTGCTCTTATATTTCTAATCCCTTAAGGTGTTTATAGGCTATTTGTTTAAAGGATTTATTTTCTTAATGCACTCATTTCATAGGCTCAGCACCTTCAGTGGCCACTGAGACAGGACAGCTAGAGAAAAGGAGAAACAGTGACACATTTATTCAGGTGCATCCTCCCCATTACATTTGTGTCTGAATCCTTTAGACACTTACCTCTGCATTTTCAACAAGAAAGAGGAGGAACTATGAGACTTTTATGTTCTAGAAGTTAAGTCATTGATGTCCAGAAAGTATTTAAAGAGTGAGATGTGTCCTGGATTTAAGGCAGTGGGTTCTGCAGTTTCATCTGGTTGAGTAGGTGGTGATTTGCATATGGGAGGTACATTTTCTATAAAGTTGAAAAGGAGGGAAGTGCCTCACATAGGAACAAGGTACTCTCTGTGCCCTCTATGAACACAGCCCTCTCCCTGGTGCTCCCCCTGCACCTAGCCAGCTACCTCTTGTTCCAGATCAGGAAAGGACCTGAAGGTGTATGTCAGGAAGAAAGGTATAAACAAAGATCAAATATGACTTGGGAAATAGGGTCAATGTGTTTCTGCTGCCAGAGAAACACACACACTTGTACACACACAGTCACTGGAAAAATTAGTTCTGAAAATATCTTTGCTTTGCTGATGGATTCATGGAGGAATGGAAGTTTGGAGCTGCCTTCTCCTGCATTTTACTGAAGTCAATCCACGGTGACAACTTTATGTGCATAGTTACAGTAGGTTGTGCTGTTAAATATCATACATGTTGCAGTGTTATTCTTCCCCATGGATATAGAAAACACCTATATAAGACCTCAGCTCTGACAACGTAGCTTGTTCAAGGAATACCAGCTGTATCTTTCCCATGACATGTCACAACAAGTGTGGCTAGGGCATTCAAGCCCCTTAACCTGTGGATCCTCCCTAAGCATTAATTGATTTAGATCACCTTTGCTCTGAAAACCCATTTCCTTCCTAGCCTATCATGAACAGACCCTGAATGCAGCACATTGCAACCATTCTATCTAATAACATCAGTGCAATGGGTAAAAAATAAACAAGTTAAAGGATATATATCACTAGCCTGAGGAAAAGTGGGGGAGGCAGTGATGTGAGCTGAACAGGACTCTACATGGACTCTGATGTCACCAATAGAATTGGCAGAATTTGGGTATTAAAAAGAAGTCAGGATCCAGGTTCCAGGTAATTACAGTCATATAAGGCTGGTATAGAAATATTGAGATGAAATTGCAGTGGCTAAGTGCCTGCATGGAATAAATAAGTACCATATATTACACTCAAATGCAACTCAAGGATACTTATTTTGATGTAGATATGAAAGGTGATGTTGAAATGAACTTGCCACTTTCTTATGAAACATGGAGCAAAAGAACATAATTACCTGGGATGATGCTGGACTGTTATTTTGTGGACCTGGATAGGAATATGAAAAAAAAGTGAAGGTGATATGAAGAGTATTAATTATGGAAATGTCTTCTTGAAAATACAAAAAACATGGTTGATGGTGGCAGAGTATGGAGTATAGGCTTTGATAAGAAGAAGCACATAGTGTGGATGAGAAGATGCAACAAAGGAAAGAAGTTTCCTGCAGCATGTTCTGGCTCTGTAGGTGAAAATGAGCATATTGCCTTGGCTGTGGCATGGTGTATCATTGGTGCTGTCAGCAGAGTCAAGGCCTGCTATGGAAACCTACCTCCTGTGACCATGGCCTCAATGTTCCTGTAATTCTTGCACTTTACTGGGAAGTTAGTGATAATTGCAGGACAAGAGAGTCCTGGTGTAGAAAGAAGAAACAGTGATGCCACCCAGAAATTCAAGAAAAATGAATCTGTTCTTGGAGAGAGAAAACATTTTGTTAGTCAAAATATCCCTGCCACAGAGGCTCTGTGAAGGTCAGACTCTTCCAAGGTGGACCATGATGAAATTTATCCTTCAGTATGTAATGAATATCTCACTATTCCTTTCCCCTCCTTGAGTTTGAGGAATGAGACAAGGATGGGAAAGACCTAACCACAATGTACCTGAGCCATCCCCATATCACACCAGCCTATTGCCATGCCTCTCAGCAATCAAGCATAATGAGCTCACCAACCAGAGAAGGAGACAACCAACCTGATGTCCAATATGGAATCCTGTATTGGGGGAATGTTGGGCAGACTCTTTGCATATATGCTTTTAAACATTGATTAGAACAGTCACATGAGCCTTGAACATGGTTATTTAAGAGGAAGAATGAAATACAATAAGTGGTGTAAATATAACACCTCCACTCCTGCAATGGCACACCCATTTCTTAAAAACAAAGGTTACTTAATTCAAGAACCTCAGAAAATAAATGTGTCTCTTATGAGAAATATTTGCTCTGTGAAAAGATTATTTTACTAGTGAATATAAATATGCAATGTGTGTCTCAGAAATATTTAAAGGGAGGGAGAATTGATATTTAGATTTTTAGAAGATTATATAAAATTTATTTATTCCAGGGCATTCTCAGAAATGTATTAGCTTGGGGGAAGTAAATTCACAGAGATGTTACATGCAAATTTTTTTCATAATTGTAGGCATAGTGGAAAGATGGGGACAAATTCCTAGAGCTTACATAGATGTTTTAAATGTTTATAGGTATATTTGTATTTACACACAAAAGTAATAATGTAAAACAAAAACAGTTCTGAAATTGAACCTTGCATACACCATAAAACTGCTTAGAAAAGATGCAAAGATAGTTCTCTGGGGGTTAGATGTTGTGCAACAAAAAAGAGGAAACCTTAGGCAAGGCCAGGGAACTTCTTCCCAGTCTCTCTCTGCCCCTGCCCCTGTGGAGGGCCCCTGCTCATACCCTTGTGGTTATAAGCACCCCTGCCACCCAGACCCTATGACCTACAGGGGAGATTTATGTCTGGGCTTATCCTGAATTCCCCTCATTGTGTTTCCAGCACAATAATATGTGACCATGCGTTGGAAACTCAGGCTGTTCAACTTAAAATAAACTTCATTCTTAGAGGTGTCCCTGGTAATGCTGAGTCAGGACTGTAAATCTGGGTCATAGTTCGTGTTTCCACCCATCCATATTATACCAACCCACTCCAGCCCCTTCCCTGGAGCCTGACAAATCCATGTCATGATAGTTAGTTAAAGAGAATCCAGAGACAGTGCAAGTGAGGGACAAAGTCTTCCAGGGCTTCATCAGGTCAGGTCTTGGCTCCTGTAGCTGGGAGAGGACACCTGAGGACAAGGAAAACCACAGTGACCCATGTGCTCAGAGGCATGACCCCCATTACTTTCTTATGTGAATCCCTAAAGCACTGACATCTGGGAGCTGATGCCAGAAAGTGGGTGAGCACAGTGGTTTCATTTTCTTGTGGATGAAGTCCATGATGCCCAGGAAATATGATCCAGGCTGAGCAGGAAACTGAATTCAAGTAAGTGTGTGCTGTAGTTTCATCTGTCTGCCGATGGGGAGATTTGCATTTGGGAAGTAAATGTATTAAAATGAAAAGTGAAGAGGGATGGCCCTTGTCTTGGGGGTACCCTGAGAGGAGGGTCCTGCCTGAGCCCTTGATGAGCCCAGTTCTTTCCCTGGTGTGACCACTCACCTCCTGTTATTTACTTCCAGGCAGGAAATGTGTTGCCTGACCAGATATGGGTGCCAGATGTGGCCAAGAACCAAGGCTGGCTTTGGTATTATGATCATTATGCTGCTCTCTCCAGAGTTTATATGCATGTGGGTGTGTATGAACATATAGGGAATACATATATAAAATATGTCTATGTTTCTTGACACTGTTGGTTTTAACAGATTTTTGTTTGTTTTATGAAGTAGCAGTGGATGGAAGGGTGTTTAACTCAACCATTATTTTCTGATGATGTTCTCAGAAGTAATTCATGTTCATAATTTTAATGTCAGAGCTGATATATAATTTCATGACTATTAGTAGCATAATCCCCTACCTATGAAAGCCAGAAAGGACCTGTGTGTGCCCTCACCTCTGAGCACCGTGACTGCTTAAGGGAAGTTTATACTGATCCTGCCCTGACATGTCACATCTGTGCAAGCAGGGCAGGTCAACACCACTTACCTTCAGTTGCCTCACCTGAGCATTGAGCATTGACATACACTTATCTCAGAATATCACCTTCTACCTTCTCCTATTATGGAATGAACTTGAAAGCAGCATATTGCAACCTGGCAATTCACTAATATTACTTGAGATATAATACTGTTATTGAATGATAGTATTGAAGAATATTACTTGAAGATTAAATTAAAAGTGTGGTAAGACATTTCATCTCCAGCCTGTTCCAAGTGGGTGAGGCAGCAACATGAGATGAGAAAGACATTGAATTCACCAATAATTATGGCAGAGTTTGAGGATTAAGGAGACTATCTTCAGGCATGTTCAAAGGTTAGAACCTGGTGAATGAGGCATTCAGAAAGCACATGGTTGGAGGTGATGTGAGAGGAGAAAAGTCAATCCAATGTGGAGTAAATTTTCTCACTGTGAGGACACTGTGCTGAAGATCAAAGTACATTCTACATTTCCCTTTTTGGTGCAATCATTGTTAGATGACATTTGGCTACTTTAATTCAGGTGAATAATTTGAGTGCGTGTTGTCTGTTTTGCATAACTTTATACCTTGTATTTCTCAGAGGAAGTATCCAAATAAAGGTACTTTAAAGAAATTCTATTGATCCTCTGTCCTAAGCCACATTGCAAAGACAATACCAGACCCACCTGAGCCTTTCCATAAAACTGAACAGAGGCGTCAAGACTAGAAACCCCAGGTGCCAAAAGAAAGCTCCCTTATCCTTCCTCTCCACAAGCCCTAACCCTGCCTCTGGGCTCAGTGGTTCTGGGCTCTCATGAACCTGCTCCTGCACCTGTCCTTGGACTCAGTGGTTCTGAGCTAACCCTGCACCTACACCTGCACCTGTCCCTGGGCTCAGTGGTCCCCTGCTTCCCCAGCACCTGCCCCTGGATCAAGTCACTGGGATCCATTGTCCTGAGCACCTCCTTGCAGTCAACCCTCTGGCCCTGTGGGTGCTGATTGCCTATGCCTCACCTGTGCTCCCTGCCATGAGGGTTCCATGTATCACATCTTTCTGGTTCTGGGCATATGGGTTTTTGGCCATAGGTGGCAGATAGAACTGTACCTGGCAGGCTTCACTGCCATGGAGGGCTGCCCTACAGTTGTGGTCTATATGGCTCTTGTAGCTAGCCAGCACCTGCAGCCTCTTGGCAGTTTCCTCTGGGTTCCAACAGACTCTGGCCATCAGAGCTTCTTTCTCTGCTTTCAGCTGCTGGACTCTCCAGGTGTCCTCACAGACACTGGTAAGTAGTCAAAACAACTGTTGATGGGGAGATATGGGGAACCACAGACCCTTAGAGGACACTTCAGAAGTTAAATGCTCCTCTACCCTCTGTCTGCACCTGATACTGGAGCTGTGGGGTCACAGCACCCACTGGGCAGCACTTTGCTGATGTTCGGATCTGGGCTCACACTGCCATCTCCTCATGGGTGTCTCAGACAGAAAGACATGACTGTGTTTTTGGCCCTCAGACTGTCCATTTGCAGAAACAGTGTGTTCCTGGCATCATCTCTTGAGATTGTGAACTGGCCCTTCACAGAGTCTGCATAGTGTGTCTTCATTCCATCATAACAGATTCTTCCTGGGAGCCTGTTAGACCCACATTATCCAGTAGCAACTAAAGGTGAATCCAGAGGCTGCACAGGAAAGTCTCAGGGATCCCCTATGTCTCCCCAGACAACACCATCTTCACCCCACACTGGACTCCTCCCTGCACAAACATACCATCAAGAAACTGTCACCCATAGCCAATCTTTCATACATGTGCATTCATCCACTCAATATTTATTGTTCTCCATAAAATTACTTTTAGAATTTCAATAAGAAAAACCTAGTTCAGCTCAAGCTCCATAGTGAATCATTTCTGTTGGACTTGACAACAGAACTTGAAAACCTGGGAATCCCAGGGCTGGGGTTCCTCTTCCTGAGCTGCAGGCTCAGGGCTGTGCTACTTTTAAACAGCAGAGGGAGAGGCCCTGCTTGCATTTCCTCCTACCATATAACAAGATCTGGGGGTGGATGCCTGGAGAGGACAGTGCCCAGAGAAGATAAGATTGTCTTGGGGAATTGGGTGGCAATGATAGCATTCAGGAAAATTTATTTATTATTATGTGAGGTGCTGGACTAATCATTTACACCCATTTTCTTTCATTTTTAGCAGGGCACACTAGACATGTATATCAATGACTCCTCCATTGCACAGATGTAAAACTAAAAACTGAAGAGTAGAATAGTTGTGTGACATGACTGTGGGTACATATCACCTAAGTGTGAGCCTGTGCTTGACCTGTGCTCCTCACCACTGGGTGCAAATGTTCACCTGTACAAGCTCCAGGACAGACTGGGGCAAGCATACTGAGGTCTATACCCTGTCACTGCTTTTGTGTAATGAGACTCCTCTGAGTTTTTGCTGCATTCTAGGGTTTACCTGAATACCAAGCTTATAAAGCTTCAGTAAAATATTTCCATAATGTTTTGACATAGCTTTGTTGTTATTTATATCTCTGTATCATTCACTACCATTTTTGTACTTTTAAAAAATAATGATTTCACTGAGTTATAATTTATATGTGATAAACTGCATGTATTTAAACTGTTCAATTCACTTAGTATTGACATATGCATACACCCATGGGGCCAGCACCACAACCAGGATAGCGTGCACATCCAACACCCCTACAAGTTTTCTATTGCTCTTTTGTAATTCCTTCTACTCTGTCCCCAGGCAACTATTGATTTTTTTTTGTTACTTTGGAA